>CM045459.1:4038554-4241028 GCA_024666655.1 Dascyllus trimaculatus | reverse complement strand
CTTGTACGAGACAAGTGTGACCTACAAGAGATCAGCCTGGTAAAAAAAAAACAACATAAAGGAGAAATACAAAGTGATGAACTGTAGAATCATCTATGAATAACATTGCAGCTTTCAGTCTGACGCCTCCCGTCTCCCTCTCGCTTTGCCTGGTCAGGGCTTTTCCTCTGTTTGATGTCGGCGCTGACATTTACAATGACAGCGTGGTTTGGTTTTGTCCTTGTACAAAGTTACGCTGAGCAACAGAAAGTGGCTGAAATGGTCGAAACTAACGAGGACTGAGGTTTATCCAAAGAGAATCTGTCACGTAACTAATCATCATAATGGAGCTTTGTGTTAGTTCAGACTGTCAGGGAGTCTCAAGGCCCTTTTCTGTCCAATCATTTACTACTGAAGTCCAGCCCACCTACTTTGTGAGTCTTGTAACCAAGGCAGCAAGCCTCTACACATCCAGAGACCATCCAAGTTATAGAACTCAGTGTTTGGAGGTTTGTTCTTACCTTCTCACTGTGATCATGTCCGATCCAGTCATTCAGAAGTTAAGATGATGAGTCCTAAACCCCTTTTATTCTCCTCAGACACTTTTAAAATCCACTGAGAGCTTCTAACTGTCAAATCCAACCTCCAAGTCATCATCAACGGTTGATTCGTTATCGTCTACTAGCTCCGCCCATCCCGTCGGTCCACCTGCACCAGTTTCTCCGAGAATAACCGAGATCTGACCGCCGAAATCCCGCTCCAGCTCCGTGAGTCCTCACATCCAACCTCCCCTCGTCACGTCTCCTCCAGGCGTCCATCACTCTCTCCTCAAAACACCATAAACTCTAATTGAAGTCCTGAAATTACCTGCCGTGCAGCTTCCGGGTTCATGTCCGCTGGCTCCGCCCACCAGAGTGACGTCACAGCTGAGTCACCGGTGCACCGTGACTCCTGCAGCTCCAGCGCCCTCTGCTGGTGTGACCCTTTTCCTCATACTGGCAGGTGATGATGTCAGTCTAGTTAAATCCTGTTGGTTTCATCTGAATCAGGCTGTGGAGGAAAAGTCTTGATGGTTGTGTTGAAGCATCAGTTATTCTCCAGATCATGATTCAAGGCCGTCATAGGATATTACAATGGCTGTGTTTAAGGTAGCTTTTGAAGTTTATAGATAAAACTAAAATTAGTCTGGCTCAGTAAAGTTGATCATCAGCTGATCAGCTCCTCATGACCGGAGGCTTTATGCACCAACAGTCCCACCCAGGGCTCCAGACTGGGACCAACATGTTTGAGAACATGAGAGTTAAAATTTCAAGCAGATGGATGGATGGATGGATGGATGGATGGATGGATGGATGGATGGATGATGGATGGATGGATGGATGGACGGACGGACGGACGGACGGACGGACGGACGGACGGACGGACGGATGGATGGATGGATGGATGGATGGATGGATGGATGGATGGATGGATGGATGGATGGATGGATGGATAGATGGATGGATGGATGGATGGATGAATGGATGGATGGATAGATGATGGATGGATGGATGGATGGATGGATGGATGGATGGATGGATGGATGATGGATGGATGGATGGATGGATGGATGGATGGATGGATGATGGATGGATGGATGGATGGATGGATGGATGGATGGATGGATGGATGGATGGATGGACGGACGGACGGACGGACGGACGGACGGACGGATGGATGGATGGATGGATGGATGGATGGATGGATGGATGGATAGATGGATGGATGGATGAATGGATGGATGGATAGATGATGGATGGATGGATGGATGGATGGATGGATGGATAGATGATGGATGGATGGATGGATGGATGGATGGATGGATGGATGGATGGATGGATGGATGGATGGATGGATGGATGGACAGTGCAGATGCTCAGTTAAGGAAAGCTGACTTCATAGATGTTTCTTGAAAGGCTTCTGAACCCTCCCAGTGGCATCTGTTTGGAGTTTAGTGAAAACATAAAGCACATTTGGTTTGCAGTTAGACTGACTTTGGCTGTGTAGTGACAAAAAAATCATTATTTCGTCTCCCCATAATCATCAATGAGTCGCTAACTATATAATTATATTTAATATTATAGCTAAATGTAATAATAAATAAAATAATAAAGCAAAGAATTGTTGATTGCAGAGATCAACCTGACTACTTTAAATATAGGGGTATGACCCATTGCATTGATGTCTATGAGCTATTATATTAAATTTAGGTACATTTCCACATGTAAAATAGAGCTTAGTTTCCACATTTGATAATACCTTGGTGTCTCAGCTGTAATTTTAAACTGTTTGGGTTAATGTCCAGAATTAATAACACCATAGGGCCTCAGCCTTCCAACTATTATGGTCAGGTAAAGTAGTATTGCATATGTTCAAGAGGCTTAAACCATTACTTTTACTATTGGAAATTCACTCCATAATAACTCGATAGGGACTCAAACACAATACCTAGACTTGTTAGGTAGTTTGTACTTCCAATCCTATTTCTTTACTGGAGATCAGTTTGGCACAACAGCTCTTGTTTTGAATACCTTATATTGTTGGCGTCTTGACTAGATTACAGCAAATGAGTACCTGCAGTACCAGTGAGGACCCTGAGGCAAGGTCCTTATTGCTGCCTCGCCTACCTGCCTTAGAGCCTCGTTTGTTTTGTATCTACTCTCAGACGTACGTCGCTTTGGATAAAAGTATCTGCTAAATGAAACTGCAGAATTGTAGAGTACCTGGACAAGTTAGATCTATTCGGAGAAGTTCTGCAGATGCTTTATCATCTCAACCTATGATGGAGTATGACCTTATGGTCTTTGCTAGGGCACCTTAATCATGCGACATTAATCATTTCTCGGGCAGCTCTTTGCGTCCAGACTTCTCAACCTTTCTAAATTGTGGACAAGTTGCTCATCATCTTGACTTGAAGACTCTCGATCAGATTCACAGTGGGTCACCGTTTTACAGGCACTGAAACAGCATAGCCTTCTAGAATCATTGGTCACCTCATGGTTCTTATCTCATGCTGCCACCTTAGCAGGTTTTGGGGTCTAACGTTTTGCAGAAGGTCAAGGGGCTTCCATCCTTGCCTGCTAGCTTCCAGCCAACCGCTCTGTTATGATCTATTCTCCTTCCTGCATGAAGATAAATGGTCGAGGAAACAATTGTTGTGTTTTGCGACAACGAAGCATCAGTCAACATCTAGAGAGCTCCTCAGTCATAGCTGTGCTCCATTTCTCCCTGCAGCCTGCCTTGCCAACATTTGATCAAACATAATCTGGTTCAGTACTCGTTCACCTTCTTCCCTTCTCGAATCTATAAGCTTAATTTCTGAAGTCCAGTTTCATTTAAGTCATTTAAGTCATTTAGACTCTGCAGTTTCTAGCTTTCTTGGAAATGGATATTGTTCCCTCCTCTTCAGTGAACCAAAGAAGTTCATCCAGCAGGCAACGATAAACATCTTACTATTACACTTTCTTGGTGCAAAGTCAGTCTCACTTGAGGTCCGGGTGTTTAGTCTGTATGTAGATACCCTTTCAGACCAGTCCTCCTTGTGGCTTAGGGTGTTTCTTGGTCGTGGCAAGTTCATTTCATGCATTGAGAAATTCTATTCCTTGCATGACATCACTATATCTGTCTTCTCTTAAGATGAGCATAAGCAATCCATTAACCTTAGGCTTTCAAAGTTGATTTAATATTATTATAAAAGGCCGAGGTTTGCTGCCTCCACATCCCATGTCAACGCTGTGGTCTCCCCCGAAGCTACACAACCTATTCCTTCTGCTCATCCTCCACTGCGTATGAACATTTCCTCTGCCTGAATGTCATCAAATATTGCTCAAAGGCCATGAATAGTTCATTATATACATAATCTGTGTTAACTACATATAACTGGGGCACAGTTTCATGTCAGTTCATAAAAGTTGTGCATGTTTGCACAAATTCAGAGGATATGTGTCATGCTTGATGCCACTCATAGTCTCATATCTCACATAGTATATTTCCTTTGTATAGAGTCATTATAACATTGCCTTGCCAGATGTTCATCTGTGTGCGTTCAGCATACTGCTGATCCCATGCATCCAGATGTGAAGGTCATGCATACCTGCATAAATTTAAAGGAAATGCATCATGCTTGGTGCCACACATAGTGTCATATCTCACATATTATATTTCCTTTGCATCAAGTCACTGTAACAGTGTCTTGCCAGACTTTCTTCTGTGTGCATTCAGCATGCTGCTGACTCTATGCATTCGGATGAAAAGGTCATGCTACTTGCATGAATTCAAAGGAAATGTGACATGCTTGTTGCTACACAGGCTAATTTCATTCAATTCCATTTCATTTTGCGGTGACTCACCGTCAAACACAAATGCATGTCATTCCAAAATAAATAGTGAAATCTGACCAAGTGTCTTGTCTCAATATGTTTATCAAACAATGGTAGTATAACAGTACAAAACATTAAATGAAAATGTATCGCACCACCCCTCTACAGTATGTAACTCATTGCTCCTGAGATAAAAGATGCTTGTAAGTAAACAATCAGCAAAGAAGGGATCCCGTTGGGACAATGTGGAGGAGCTATCACAACATTAATAACCCACTGCATATACGGGCATGTCAGTGTTGTTTTAAGGTCGGCTTCAAAAGATGTGAATGTATCCTTTATCTGATAATGTTGCTCTTGTTGTCACATGTGTTACAGGCAGTCTTTTGAAAGCTCCTCCTGTTCACCAACCCTTCACCACTGGAGACTGGAGAGATTCCTGCTGAGTAGCAACCTTTAAAAAGCATTCATTCATCTACTGCATGTCTTCCAGTTGTGATTTTTCCAGCAACATGCTGCAGCTCATTACTGAATTGATTTGTGGTCACTAACAGTCAATGTTTGGTTGCCAGAGTTTCCTCACCATCAGCTATTTCTGCTTGAACTTTTACAAATGTACCGACATACAACAATAACATGATAGTGACAAAGGAAGAGATGTGAGCAGAAGGCTACTAACATGTGAAACCTGTTATCTGACAGCCTTTCTGCTTTGATGACTACAGTAATTTGTTTGTGTTTATATGAATAAAAACAATCATATCATAAAATAACAATTGTTTTCAAATGGGCAGCATAATAAAGAAGTGTGCTGACACCATTATGTGAGCTGTGTCATAAGAACTGGTAATAATAGAAAAACAGATGTTTATTTATATGAAATGTTAGTTTTAACCGGGCCCTTGCCTTCCCTCCATGCTCGCCCACTAGAACTGTGCTGGTGTCTATCAAACAGTTCATTTGCGAGGCCACCAGATGAATTATTGATGCACTATTAGGATCACTCCGCTTTGAAAAACACAGCCATCTCAGCAGATAAATATGCAACGAAAAGAAATCATTACACAGTCCAGCCAAGCTTGACTGCTATGAAGTTCAGCAAAGTGCAACAGCAGTCAAGCCCATGTGTCTATGAAATCCCCCGGATCAATTGAAGAAATCAGAGACAAATCCCAATTGGAACAGCGCGGCCGTTTGGCAAAAAGTCACTCGGCGAAATTGATTACTTGACATTCCTACTTAACCCCACATGTCAAGCCAAGCCTTATGGATTATCATAACGCTTACAGACAATCACTCTCACAAATAGTGTGCCGGCCAGCCTGAGGATCACTAACAGTTATGTCCAGCACAGCAGATAACACAGCCGTGGTGACTCATCTCTACATGTCGAATTAATCACAAACTACCAGCTTAGTCCACAATATCAGGCGCTCCAGACCACAGAGTACATTCAGAGGTGTCTGAACAATTAACTTCCCATGTCTCACAGAAGTGTTGCATAAGCCTCCCCTGGTCTACCTCGCCTACTCACAGGATCCATATTGCCTCTGAGACTGTCAGAATGCGAACAGTTGGCCTGGATGCTGGAATTATCAGCAGTTAGCGCTTTTTTTTTAAAGTGAAAACTGTTGAATAGCAACTATACATTTATAATGAAATCGATGTCAATCACTCAGTAATGGAAAGGCATGCAGAACGATCATCTGACGGCAGGCTTTGATTACCGCTAATTCAGGCCTGAATAAGTCTCACACGGAACCACAAACAGGCTTTTAGAACGTGTATTAAGGCAGGAATGTTTTAAACACAAACTCGCCCAGATGGAGGGTTTTATAAAGGAGGCCTCAACTGTCATTAGTGGAGCTGTGGCAACATTGCATCCACCAATGACTGTAATGGAAGCACTGAAAGCACGGCTGCTTAGCTGCACTTCAGTTGAAGGCTGAGGAAGAAATCCATTACCGTCTTTGATTCTCAGACTGTCCTCCGAAGAAAAACGACAGCATCCGTGGTTTTAGTGCACTAACAACATCTGCTGAGGGGCATTTAGCGAAGCCACCTAACAGCCGCAGGAATCTTGCCCGTGTTCTTGAGGAGCAGCGGACAGAATAGTGGTGGATGGGAGGTTAGCAGGATGCTGTGCTTTGGTACAGGAGAGCAGAAATGGCCGTCTCTGGGAATGATCACCTACAAGTTTGAACTACATTTAGCATGAAACAGCTCAACATTAGCATTTTCTAATTCAATCTATCTGGAATTTCAGGTCTTAGTAGGGATCGACCGATTATCGACCCAGCCAATTACTGAGGCCGATTTTTGGTATTTTTACGATTACTGGTATCGTTATTTTCATTGATTGATTACTGTAAAATAAGGTAAATGAGCTACTCTTTCTCTCTCTCTTTCTGCAGTCACTTTGTGGTCTCAAGCAATGTCTACCTGAAAGCTATTGATTGCACGCTGGCACTAAGGAGCACATTAGCAGAACAGAAAAGGTCTGCTGAATTAGAGGAGCCGTGTTCGTAAGGTGAGGCGACTGACGCTGTAATGAACACAACAATGTTACACAAGTAAGTGTTCCTGTTATGCAGAAAAGGCTCCCAATAATCCGCTTGTAATGGTTAACAAGTGGTGCAGCTGGAAGGTTATGCTAAAAGGTTAGCCGTGCCTCTTTGCCTGTGGCTTCCTAAAGTAAGATTAACTTAAACCTGGTTGGACACGTCTCTTTAGCAGAGACACAGTCTGCAAAAACGGAACAGGAGCCAAAGACATCTCCACAAATCAGGATTTTAGCTGCTTTCACAGTGGCTAAAGCTACGCTAACAGCTAGCAGCTAAGTTAGGAATCAGCCACGGATTACCTCGAAACAGTCTATAGAAAAAACTATTGATAATGTTTTAAGTTATGTATATTAGTGGGCAATGAAAGTGACAGAACAGAGAAAGATTAAGAAAACAGAAGGACGGCGTTTCGAGATCACCAATACAGTCGTCCCTCGCCGTACCGCGGTCTCACTGTATTATGGATTTTTAAATTGTATACGTCTAATTTTGTTGAAAATCGAAATAAAATACGTAGCATGCAGCAGATGAGTAAACAATGACTCACATGTATGGAAAACGCAGCTACGGCCGCTTCAGCTGAAGCTAGTTTGCCCATGTGAGATGGTACACGACACGCTATTGGCTGAAGGATGGGAGGCGACCAATCAGAGCACAGTGTTCTGTATCCTGGGCTCTGATTGGCTCAGCGACCGTAGCATCCGTCTCCCGTGTATAGCAGCGTTCAGCATCCCCCCTTGTCCATTTTACATCAACGTCTGATCACTGCGTGTAGTGTTGCTCTGCAGTGTTGTGTTTTTGTGGAATTCTCGCAAAAAATTGAATTTATTTCAAGCCGTACGATGTCGCCCAAACATTTTGCACCTTCTAAGGCTTCTGCAACCGAACCCAAGCGTGGGGAGGGTTTACAAAGTCTTCAAATACATATACTTCGAGGATTTTCGCAAATTTCCGGGGGTTCTGGAACCCAACCCCCGCGATAGACGACGTACCACTGTAATCAACATCGGCCCTGAAAACAACATATTGGTCCATCCCTAATTCTTACATTTCAAGTTGTTTTACGAATTTTAACCAACAGAATGCTACATCAAGAGACAAAAAAATTATACATACAATTATTTGGGTGACAAGAGTCTGATGAGAAACAGACCTTCACTTTATTAAATAGTAATTTAATCTACCTTAAAAGTCTTTCTATTTGCCTTTTATAGGTGTTTTTTTTTTGGTTACCACTTTCTAGAATTAAACACTCAAAGTATTTCTAAGATATTTATTCTCTTTGCCAAATATGACATTCATACATTTTAATTCACATGACTCATTCTTATCTTTTAATGCAAATACTTCACATGTATGCATATCTATATTCAAATTGTTACTCATCTGTCATGTTAACTGCCAAATAAAGCTGGAAGGGAAAATCTTCCAGCTGATTCTAATCAATTATTGTAGCCCAATTAATGATCTTTCAAACACTAATCAAGTTGGTTCTCTGCTCAGATCTAGCCAAACCGGAATCATAACACTATTTGGAAATCACATGGTAATTTATTGTCCTCCAGCCGTAGAACAGGACCACATTGGACACGGCTATATGCAGGTCTGGCATAAGCACGGACAGAATTAACATTTCTGTTCACGTTTTTCCTTTTGTCTTATAAGACCCTTGATACGAGGAGTGTGGAGTACAGGCCATGCATGAGCTTGAATGTGATTGTTACCTTCAGAAGTGAAGTGAAAGGTGTCAGGCTGGGACCTCAGAAATCAACCTCCTCTGCTCAGTGAACCGTAAATTTCATTTCTGACTCCATTCGTTTGCCTCGTTGTGTGAACATCCGCCAGGCTATGTAGGCCTCCGTGCATATTTCACCTGTCTACACTGGCGCTGTAGCCCGCACAGTTACTCAGCCTCACCTGCCATTTTCAGTCACAGACCAGACACTTGCAGCTATTTCACGCAGCAGCATTGAAAACTGAAAAATAAAGTAGCCCCGATACTTCTTATGATTTATGCAAACAGGGCTCCCAGAGAATAAATTGCACCGTGTGAAATTATTTTCCTGTACACCCCAAAAAAAGCAACAAGCTTCCTATTCCAGCACTTGCTCAGCAGTATTGCTAGGGACCAAAAGAAAAAAAACAATTGTTGCAATACTTCAGCATTCTTGTAGCTGTGCTGAAATCTAGCTGGAGAAAGAGGAGATGCTTTTCAACAGACTAGCTTCGTTGGCAGCAGCGAGAAAGTGAGTGAAAGATGAATATGCCTGGGGCTCCAACTCCGGGGACCTCGGGGAAGAGAGTGGCATATTTAACGCCAACATTTTCATGCATTTTCATTCACCAGCAGCATCTCTTGTACTGCATACAAAAGCCCTCCCCCCCCTAGTCTTATTAATCCACATGTAAATTTAGTGTCAGTTCTCTTTCATAGGGACTGCACAGGGATTTGCTATGACTCCAAGAGGAGAATGGCAGATGTGAGGGTAGGGAACTGTAAAAAATATGTCTGCGTGTGCTTTTGAGAATGTGGAGGTGGATTGCAATCTCCAAGTTGTACAGTTTAGAGCACCTGAGAAGGGAAGGAAGGTGGGAATGGAGGGACAGGGTGGTATTTGGCGGACAGCTGTGTTGGAGCTGCAGAGCGGAGCAGAGGAAAGCTTGCCGCCTGCTAATGAAGCCCTGAGCTGACGAATGCCGCGTACATGTGCTCGAATGTTCTCCCATCATAGTTAATCTTTTTCATGGTAAACGACGACTCCACCCGAGAGAGATGGATGAATGGCCTGACTTTTTATGACATTTATTTGTGTTGCTGTTCGGCATGATAATCACCACGGGCCGTCTGATAGCCGAGCAATCAAATCAGACCCCACTAACAGCGAGGTCATGCAAGCAGGGATTTCATCTCATTGTGCTAATCGTGTTCTGCTCAAAGCTTTAGCTTCACGTCTAATTAGCTGGTAAATAACATGATTGCGAGTGCCGACGTGAGGTTGCAGACGGCTCCGCAATGTTCAGGTTTTAGCATGTTGGAACAAGATATTAGCCGACATGGCTGGTGCTGTTCATGGAAGCACAGCAGATTACAGGAGGCAGAAGTGTGAGGGACAGAGTGTTAAAACAGACGCTGTCAACTTACCGTCGGCGTAAATCATAGATGCACTAAGAAGAGCTCATAAATTAAAGGTAATAATAATTTGCTTAACGGAGGCTATAAATGTTGGCTCTCTTTTATCCTTAGGCATCAGGCATCAGGTTGCATGAGAGGCTTAGCATACAAATGACTAGCAGACATCCAAACGCATCGTCTAACTGGAGCTTAGCTTGTAGAGCCCAAGGCAAAGAGCCCACAGTTGGCTCTTTTTAAAAGCAGCGAAAGGAGAAGTATTATAGATTCAGGCCAATTCACATCCTGCTTTAAAGTTTAAAATATTAATTTTGGATAATTTTCTTTTGTAGTTCTTTTGAACAGACTTGCTCTATCCTAAGTGGGAAATGAGAATAAACAGAGCGAGAAAACCAAGTCAGTTTCTTGTGTTTTAACATTAATGTTCAATATGTATTTGTTCATAATCTTCCTCTTTCTCTTTTTCTCTCTTCCACTATGTTATACCTTCCATGAAAACTGTAATTTCATGTCCTCAGATGGCTCAGATCTCAACACCGTGGCTGCCTTGAGTATATGCAGATCTGATAATCCTGTCTCCATCTCCAACCACTCCTCTTCTGCTTGAGCATATCTGCTTACCAATGACTCTACTTATACTGCCACGTTCTTATATCTGAGTAATGCTGCTGTACATGTTTAAGCTGGAAAACAATTCTGAAGGAAAGCCGACAAGCTAAGATGATACAGTGTTCACATGGTGGCATCATCTCACCCTCCCCTTTGTTTTTTACTTCCAAGTGTTGTTTGAAACCTCGTCTAAACAATGACCTTTCCCCGGGTCTTGGCTGTCTTCCTAGAGAACACAAAGTTAAGGCGGATAAAAGTGTGCCACCAGTCACTCATCCTCACCGAAAATTGCCGCCCATTCTTCAAAAGCCACTGAAAGCAGAGCTGGACGGGACGGAGAGCCTGAAAGTGATCAAAAAGGCTGATAAGCCCGTGCTGTGGGTGAGTTCTCCCGTTGTCGTGGGAAGAAAGAATGGAAAGCCCTGCAGTCTGGATGCAAGAAATCTGAACAGAGCAATTAGGAGATAACACTTCAAACTTCCTGCAAAGAGAAGAGGCAAGCGGGGAGGTGTGCACACCAGACTGGAACGAGCATCCTTTCAGAACCCCCCGTCTCGCCATTATTCGCTCTCTCCAAAGCAAAGTGGATTTACTGCATGCTAAGTGCCGAGTGGAGAGGTTCTTCAAAGACACCTGTGTTGTCGCCCTGACTGAGACCGAGCTAGTCTACTTGGCTTCTCTGACCACGATGCTGTTTTCCCACTCCCACACTGCAGACCATCACGGAAATGTATGAAGTC
This sequence comes from Dascyllus trimaculatus, assembly GCA_024666655.1. Classification (NCBI taxonomy): domain Eukaryota; kingdom Metazoa; phylum Chordata; class Actinopteri; family Pomacentridae; genus Dascyllus; species Dascyllus trimaculatus. The sequence continues at coordinate 4,229,648 of CM045459.1, read as the reverse complement.
ACAAATGCACTGTGCTACCAGATGGTCAGAGGTTATAATTGCATAACTACAGGGCTCACCGGCACGTACTGACTGGGACATTGTCCAAAGAGAGTTCAGCAAATCATGGACTATACACCGATCAGGCACAACATCAAGACCACTTCCCTAATATTGTGTTGGCCCCATATGTGCTCAAAAGTGCTCCGAACCATTGGGCATGGACAAGAGGACCTCTCAGGGTGTCCTATGGGGTCTGGAACCAGGACCAGGGCACTGGATCCTTTGGGTGCTCTGGCTTGTGCAGTGGGGCCTCTGTCAATCAGACTTGTTCCACTGCATCCTGTTGATGCTTGATCAGAATGGAATGTAGGAAGTTTGGAGGTCAAATCAACATGTTGGTCCATTGTCATGTTTCTCAACATGTTCCTGATTGGTTGATGTTGTTTCCATGTGGTGGGGTGCATTTTCCTCCAGTGACATTTGGGATTTCCATCTGCATGAGGGAGTGTGTTTGTTCTTTGACAACGTTCATCTCCAAAGTTTTCCATCAGAACACCACATTGTACCAATATGATCAATGTTATTCACTTCACCTGCCATAATGTTGTGGCTGATCGGTGTGTTAGACCAATGGTTCCCAACTGGTGGGTCGGGACCCAAAAATGGGTCGCGAAGCCATTTTCAGAGGGTCGCAGAAGCATGGCCCCCCTCCAAAGAAGTAGTGGTATAAAGTCTTTTATTTTAAAGGACGTGTTTCTTATGACAGTTTGCTTTCAATAGCAGGATATTTAGTGATGTTGACACCAGCAGTCGCCCCCATTAACCTCTAGATTTGGCTCTGCTAGCTTATTAGAGAAATTTGTGCTAAGACATGCCAAAAATATACAAAAATGTGCTCAGAATCTGTCAAAATGGGCCAAAATACGCCCAAAACTTGGCAAAAGTGTCCAAACAAACCAAAATGAGCAAAAAATAAAATTTTCCCAGGCTGTATCCAAATGCATTAAGACTACACCCAAATTAAGTTTAATTTGTTAACAGGAACAGCAAACTTCAAAAATTTGGGTCGCGACCACTATTAACAGAGACATAGTGGGTCCTGAGGCTGGACCAGTTGAGAACCACTGTATTAGACAACCACAAGGACTTCAAGTAAAGTCTGAAAGAAAAGCATGAGGCATTCCAGTGGAAAGACTCCCTTGAAACACTCAACGTACAGATCAAGAATTACGTTATCAAAGCCAAAGTCAAATCTATGGGCAAACTGGAACAGCATAGTCAGAGATAATGACGAATCCTCCTGGGCAGGTGTAAACATGGCAAGGCAACGGGGCCAGATGGCATCTCGACGCGAGTGCTCTAGCTCTGTGCTGCCGAGCTCTTTACCATTTTTTTCATTCCATCTTGAAAAGCCAGCCTCTGGAAAGTATCTATCATTACACAGTATCTAATGACCCGAATCCCTGAGGAGGCAACCACTACTAACCACTTGCACTAAAACGAAGAGTCTACATTACATCCTGCCATCCTTCAGCCCACAGCTGGATCATTTTGCCCACAGAGCTGTGGCATGCATCCTTCACTCCCTCCTATAACATCTGGAAACTCGGCAGTAGTCCCTTTAGTTGACTTCAGCGCTACTTGCAGATGTGGAAACTCCAGAACCTCGACATTCCTCTACTTTTCATCACAGGTTCCTCGGCAACACATCACGGGCTCAAGACTCACGAACACTGGAGCCCCTCAGGTCTGAGTTCTTTCTAGTACACCCCACTCAAATGATTGCATCAGTCCGTCAACCATCCTGGCACTACACAACAATAACTTTTAACCTATCAACACCATATTTCTCACTTCACAATTCCAGTCGCACACAATTCATGCAGGACAACGCATGAAGTTACATTAGCTTTGCAAACATGGCCGTGTGTGATCAGTTGATGAAATGAAAGCGGCAGCTCATCTGAAAAACTGGTCATTTATAAGCCGGGATCAAAGTGTATAGTCTTTGCATCAGTCACAGCAAACTCATACTGAGCATGATTAAAAATAGTGCGGTTACTGTCAGTGTAATGCAGAGCACAGATGGCAGGGAAAAAAAATCAGGGTAGAAAGGAGAGTGGGAAAATTAGATGGAAATGAGAAGCATAGATATGATTCATTATCAGGCATGAATAAGATTAAATGCTGGCTAAGGAAGTGTTTTGACTGAGAAGAATAAATGGTGGACAGTTGGGGGTCAAATGAAACTCTGATGGATCTAATGCATGTGTGATGGCTGGGAGAACCCATTCCAGGACTATTTAACTAACCTTGGCGAGTTCAAAGCCACTTTGGAGCATCCATTCAAATAGAAACTGTCCGCTAAGGTTGGCACGATTAATCCTTACAGTATTAAACAGAGCCTCCATTTACAATGTCCGTCTTTGTGATCAATAATTAAGTTGTCCCTGTGAGTCACAAACTGTACCACTCAGTGGGACCATTCACCGACGCTTCTCCGTTCACGATGTGGTCCTGTGGAATCCTAATGCAGCGGCAACTCAGATCTACATCCATCAAAATAATGATGAGCGGGGTATTGGAATAGCCTCAAAGTTTTCGCTGTCAAGACTTTAAATTTAGCCTGGAGCCTTGTTTCCTGTCTCACGACTCTCAGCTTTGGCCCTACATGGTCTGTTGATACAAAACGTAGAAAATCTTTCGCTGTTGAATGCAAAAGGTGAAAGCACACATAAAAACAGCAAAAATAAAAAATCCATGGAATCAAAATGGCTTGTTCCCTCGTGTGAAGTTTTATTTGTTGTCTTAAACCCCTGCAATGGAGCCAATACTGGGACTGGTTTTTAGAACCAGCGCCTCCCTGTAGAAGCCACAGCAAAAACAAAACAACCGCCTGGTTTGACACTCTCTCTGCTTCCCCCTCTGCAGCAAATATCTCGGTTGTCAGTTTTCAGTTCAATAATTAACTAGTTCACTGTGCAACATGTAAACTTCAACAACCACTATCAGGTAGTTTTTAATACTTAAATATTTCTGTAGCTTTAAAAAAAAAAACCCAACTGGCTGCCTCACTGAGCTCATGCACTGCTGCACAGTAGAAATTTACAGCACATACAACCCATCAGCCATGTTATTATCGTTCTCTCATGATAAATGATGATGCTCACTTAACAAAAACCCATTAAGCAGTTGTCTGCAGTCCAGGCCGGCTGTGCAAATATCCACTTCAGAGTGTACCAGCGTTTCCACTGAGGCAAAGACCAGTCCAATACTGTTTTCCTCATCTTATTTTACTATAATGCCAAACAGGTTTTTTTTTCCCGCCACACACCCGGAGGAGCAGTCGATGGAGCTGATTAGAAAACTGTCTGATGAGGTTGAAGGATGAGCCTCTAGACCTCCATAATGTGGATAGAGCCTGCAGACGAATCCACTTAACTTCATAAACAAACTCAATCAATCGCAACGATAAGACGGTCTGAGTGAGTCTTCTCTCTCAGTACAGGAGAGAAGACCGTTGGATGCTTTCACTTCAAGAGTGTGTGAATATCTCGGTTAAGAAAGCTTCCGTTTCAGCTAATTCAGGAAGCAAAAGTTCGCGCTCACAATCATTTCTCACGGGAAGTGTTATTATAAAAAAAGACAGAGAGCCTAGTCAACCAAATGATTATTTTACAGGTCGGACATGGTTCAAGGAAATCAGCTGTGTTGTGTGATCAGCTCTACGCCAATCAGGCATAACATTCTGACGACAGGTGAAGTGAATAACATTGATCATATCGGTACGGGATTGGGAAATGGTCTGCATTTACATGGCGTCTTTTTCTACCTTAGTGGTACTCAAGGAGCTTTGACACACCAATGGTGACTGAGCTGCCATGCAAGGCGCTTTCCTTCTATTGGGAGGAACTTGGGGTTCAGTGTCTTGACTAAGGACACTTTGGCATGCGGAGGGGCCGGGGATCGAACCGCCAACCTTGCGATCAGTGGACAACCCGCTCTACCACCTGAGCCACAGCCGCCCCACCGCTATGTGGTGTTCTGCTGGAAAACCTTGGATTGTGCCATCCATGTTGATGAGACTTAGACACCCAAATAAACATTGTCCCAGAACAATGGAAACCCCAAATGTCACTGGCCTACCCCTGCAGGAAAATGCACCCCACCACATGGAAAAAAAACATCAACCAATCAGGAACATGTAGAGGAACATGACAATGGCCCAACATGTTGATTTGACCTCCAGACTTCCTACACCCCATTGTGATCAAGCATCAACAGGATGCAGTGGAACAAGTTGGATTGACAGAGGCCCCACTGCACAAGCCAGAGTACCCAAAGGATCCAGTGCCAACGTCCTGGTTCCAGACCCCATAGGACACCCTGAGAGGTCCTCTTGTCCATGCCTGATGGTTCAGAGCGTTTCTGAGCACATAAGGGGGACCAACACAACATTAGGCAGGTGGTCATAATGTTATGTCTGATCGGTGTATAGTTTACTCAAGTCTATTTCTCAGACCTTGCCAGGAATCATTAAGTCTGCTGGCTACAGTAAAGTGTTCAACAACAAGCCGGCGTTTTCAGAACTACACACTCTTGGAGGCCGTTTTGGAAAAAGCTCAGTTTTGGTGAGAAAAATGCTGTTTCAGTCTGGACGGAGGACTGAAGCAGAGGGGAAAAGATGCTTTTATAAATGTAACCATCTATGGACACATTCAGCAAAGAAACAAGATCAACAAGAAATGTCAAGTCAGTTGTCGTCATCTAAAATAACAACTCTGTTCTTAGACATAGATTCGGCCACATGTGGGTGCCAAGAAGTGTTTCCTTAAACCTTAACCAAGTAATTTAAGTGCTTACATTCAATTCACATTTATTTTCACAGCACCAATTCACAACATGTGCCATCTCATAGCACTTCACATAGGAAGGTACTCATTTTAAACCCAACAATTCCCTTTAGGCGAGAACATGGCGACAGTGGGAAGCGACGAAAAAAATCTCAGAGAGAACAAACGAAGAATATGTGAGAGAACAATAAACATTTTGGAGATCAGTGAGGCCGGAAGCTGTGGCTCCAGATCCAGAGAACAAAACACAAACTACAGAGAGAGAAGACACAAAGTTCGTGACATGTCATGGTGGTGTATCGCTGTATGGAATAGAGATAGAGGAGGGTAGAGGAGCCCAGTGCATCATGGGAATCCCCCAGCAGTCTAAATCTACAGCAGCATAACTAGAAGCTTTATCAAAGAGGAAAATTTCAAGCCCAATCTTGAAAGCAGAGAGGCTGTCTGCCCTTGGATCTCATCAGTCCTGGTCCAGATTGGTGGCAGATCAGAAAACAGTTCTATTTTTTTTCTAAGGCACTGACAAGTGATCAGAAAGGCAATAACAAGTCAGCATTTTGACACGGAATATAAAACATATTTGACAAAGGGAGGAAGAGGAGAGAACATATTTAATCGGTCACATTAAACCCTTCCAAGTAAAAGCTTATTAAAAGTTCTCTTGTTTCTTTGAAAGATTGAGAGTAAAGTCGTTTCACCAGAATTGCCTCATCTCTCTGCAAACAGGAACTTCTGCCAGCAGAATAGTTTGAAAGACAAAAAAATAATCTTCTATAACAACATTGTATGCAATGTTTAAAAATGGGACTCTGTTCAGTGTATGAACACGAGCAGGTTGGATTTTTGTATTTTGGAGGAATTATATACACGGATCAGGCATAACATTATGACCACCTGCCTAATATTGTGTTGGTCCCCTTATGTGCTCAAAAATGCTCTGAACCATTGGGCATAGACAAGAGGACCTCTCAGGGTGTCCTATGGGGTCTGGAACCAGGACGTTGGATCCTTTGGGTACTCTGGTTTGTACAGTGGGGCCTCTGTCAATCCAACTTGTTCCACTGCATCCTGTTGATGCTTGATCACAATGGGGTGTAGGAAGTTTGGAGGTCAGATCAACATGTTGGGTCATTGTCATGTTCCTCAACATGTTCCTGATTGGTTGGTGTTGTTGCCATGTGGTAGGTAGGCCAGTGACATTTGGGGTTTCCATTTGCATGAGGGAGTGTGCTTGTTGTGGGACAATGCTTATCTGGGTGTCTAAGTCTCATCAACATGGATGTTAAAATCCAAGGTTTTCCATCAGAACACCACATAGTACCAATATGATCAATGTTATTCACTCTACCTGTCAGTGGTCATGATGTTGTAGCTGATCAGTGTAGGTGTGTGAAGTTATGTGTGTCTGAGCTTGTTTTGTTTTCATGTTGAACGCATGAACTGAGTGTTCCCTCCTCATCTTCCTCAGAAAAGTGGACTGATTATGTCAGAACTCCTCCTTCTATCAAAAACACTCCTTTTTAAACCCTCCAGTTAGACTTGGTTTACAATCTGTCATCCCTTAAATTAATGCAGAAAGGCGTAAAATGATGGACTGTCTCCTTTACTGAATCACAACGCAGCGGTCTGCATTTCCCTGCAACATAACTGCCATAAAACTAAGCAGTATTTCGTGTCTGAATCCTGCATTGAGAACAGACTGTGTGCAGCCGAAGTGTACTTGACCGTCCGTATGACTGAGATGATTTCCAGTCAGGCCCCTGAATGAGAAGATGCAGCGGGAGCGATGTGTTTTCTGTGCCGAGCCATTTGTGGAAATCATTTTAGAGAAAGACCTGCGGTGATAATCTGTCCTTATTTGACTACTGATGAGCCACACTGCACTGGGTTTATTTATCTCAGTATACAAAGTGTCAAGTAGGATTTAACTCGGGGAACCAAGAAAGACAGTTTTTTAGGTTACAGTGTGCTTCATGTACGTCTTCAGAATCAGATGTTATTGTAGAAGGACAGAAGGTCGAAGATAAACGTCCCTAATGGTGAAAAGCAAGGCTGTTTTTTGATCGTATTAACATCTCTATATGGTATTTTCTTTATTTGCTGGGAGGCGTTTCTCAACACCATGGCAGAGCTTTTCCAGGATGTCAAACCACAAATCTGCTTCACTGAAAATCTCTAAACCACCTTTTGTTAAAAGAAAATCCAAATACCAGCCTCATAAAAAGTCTCATACACTAAACCACCAATTTTAACGAGGGTTAATAAGACAGTTAAACCACTAAAGGAGATGCCAAATGTATGCCGGCATGCTGAAAATGTTAAGGTTTGACACGAGCAGATGATGGAAACATTAGTTTTGCAGGGTTTTTTTTTTAATTCAATAGACAAATTCGGTTCATCCTGATGGGGGACATGAAGTTTTATAGCAGCACAAGTCGATAGCTGCAGACTTCACTCTGAGCAAAATGTCAGCCTGCTGCAGCTATTATGTGAAATGTCAGAGAATCACTGGAATGATCATCATACATTATCTAATAACCATGAATGTCCAGCTGCAGTCCTGTCTCTGAAATAGTGCTTATGAGCAACTAATTGGGACCCGCAAATATGGAAGATAAATGAAGATCTTTAGCTGCAGGTGGTGCTAACCTGCAGCTAAAGATATAATAATAATTAACCTTGTCTAGCAGTGTGGTTCCAAAGATGTTGGTTAGTTGATTTTGATAAGGCTTCATCATTAAGGCCTATTGTATATACTGGTCAAATTTGAGGTGTCTTGGATTTACCTCCCAATGAGGATGTAGCATGTATTGAGTTCACACAAGGTAAAAGTGTTATTACAGAAGAGGGTTGAAATGGCTAGCGGGCAAATATCAAAAGATTCTAGTTATGGCGACTGGAGGGCAGGTGCAGTAAATAAAGACATCGAAACAATGAGGTTTGAGGTTGAGCGTGGGAATATATGAAATGAATATGAAGTGTACAAAAAAATCAAAATAAATCCCAAATATTTACAATCCTGCAGTTGTTCATAAAACCGGTTCGATATCATTCACAGTGCACAGTCTAGATTCAATAGTAATTCAAATGCATGAAGCAGTTCAACACATCAAATGGGCAAACCGCCACCAACAAAAGATTCAATGGTCCAGCTCTCCGGTCCTCGGTCAGATAAATTATTGAATAAATGAACTGAGCGTTAATAAGTCATGGATTTGAGAGATAATGATTGGGAAGCGCACATAGTCCATCGAAGTTTGGAGGTCGTGGAAATGCTCAGTTCGAGGAGGTGGGAGAGTTAACAGGCTGCAGAGCCTCCTACAAGACCATCGGCAGATAAGCTGACTGTGTCCAGGGCGTCCTCAGCATAGACATATATAGGTAGACGCTGCATTGACTGTGGAGGGACGTGCCTAAAGCTCCGCCATCTTGGTACAGGGCTAGCAGAGGGGGGAGTGAATGTAAGTCTATGGAGGTAAGAGGTACTCCACAATCTTAAAATAGAATTATTCACAGAATTTTTGACCGATTTCCAAACGGTTTGGTTTGTTAAAAACGTCACACATTTAGCTTTGACACAGGATGCTTGGATGCTTTTGTTCTATTTATGTCTGCCTGTCCGTCTTCCATGTCTGACGTTTGCAACAAACAATACATGTTGACAACTGATCCATTTATGATCACTTTTATAGTGCAGACATGTCATTTCTCTATAGATGTAATGCACTGTAGGGGCGAGTGGCACTGTACCAAGATGGCCGCCGCGTAGGCACGTCGGCTCCAATCGGCAGCGGTGATCAACGCGGCGTCTATGTATATATGTCTATGGTCCTCAGGCTCCTGGCCATGATTTGTAGCTCACCATCTGGGAAGTGATCTCAGGCAGGGCACCTGGCCTGCATGGACCAAACAATCCACTTAAAAGAAAAATTACATTAAGCTAATACTAAGCTAGCTAAAAAGATCTCAAACACCATTAAAATGCATTTTAGAATCATTTTAACGTATGTTAGCAGTAGCATGCTAATCATTAGCATATTAACATACTGAATTAACATCAAAGATCAACCCTGTAGGCATCAACACGTTTGTAGGGCCTCATGTTAGCATTAGCCTCCATGTTAGCAGCATGGCTAATGCTAACTGGCCAGCATCAGTTATCAGTTGTTCACCATTCAAACTCACCAGTTCAATAGACTCACAAGGCATACACAAGACAACAGGTCCCCGGCACAAACAATGGTTTGGTTCTAAAGTTACAAAACAGCATTTTTAGAATCAGGTAACTGCGAAATGTTTCAATCAAAGTAAGTGTGCAGAGACACTAAGTCTATATAGCGCCTTGGAAGCATATGATTGGAGAAGTTAAGTCAGGCAACCATGCCATGTGACAATGTTGCATTCAAGAGCAACAGAGAGTGGGAAAAACCTCTACTGGGCCAAATTGAGGATTTTAACCCTGGTTACAAGGAGTTGAAAAACGATCAAAAATGACCAGAAAATCTCACAGTTAATGCACAATGGCAGACTTCCTGTTGGGTTCAGGATATTGCTGTCACTGACTTTTTTGTGCAGCCTGACGTGCTGCATATGCCTACCAAATTTCATAGATGTAGGTGAAACTTCCTGCCCGTAGCAGATGTTGCAAATTCTGCAGGGGGGCGCTAATGAGCCATTTTGCCACACGTCTGCTCAAGTCCCATAAAATACCACATTTTTCATCAGTTCCGATGTGTGTGCAAATTTTCACGTGTTTTGAGCATATTTAGGCCCACAAAAATGCAAAAAATAGTTCCTTGCATTCCAATTGGGTCAGTGCTCAGCCCTGATTAGCAATTAACCATAATAATTAACCTTATTTAGCAGTGTTGATCCAAGGATGTTGGTTCCTTGTTTACCTGTCAGCTGTTTCACTTTTGATAGGCAGAGATCCAGGAAGGGGAAGTGTATGTGAGGTGGGGGTGTGGCCTGCTAGAGTGTCTTTTTGGAACCATGTGACCAGCTCAGGTGAGTTTTGGTTGTAAGGTACAGGTTTGTCTTGTTTATCCGTTTGTTTTCCTGTTTTGTTTGCCTTCTTGCATCATCACTCAGCACTTGGCAGTTGTGGGTGGCATGTAGGCCTATGGTAGCATTGTAGCATTTAACAATAGCTAAAGCTGTAGTAGTATGGTAGTATCTTAGCAGTTAGCATTGGCATTTAGCAGTTAGCTCTAGCATTATAGGCGAATCCGGCTGTATAGGCTCCTTGTGGGTGGTTTGTTAGTACTATTGAAGTATTTTAGCTGTTAACGGTTAGCATTAGCATATAGCATTTGTGCTAGCTAAATGGTAGCATCAGCACTGGTCACTACCTGGAGCATCTCCTAAATGGGCCTGGGTCAGTTGTGCATGGCAGTGCTGGTTGAATTAGCAGTTAGCATTAGCATTCAGCAGCTAGCATTGGCTCTGGTCGCTACCTGGAGCATCTTCTAAACGGGCCTGGGTCAGCTGAACGTGGCAGTGCTGGTTGGATTGTGTAGGAGCAGTGTGAACTGGCACTAGGGGGGGTGACTCTGGGACCCCAGAGTTCACCTCCTAGCCTCCTGGAGGTGTCGTGGGACTAAGTCAAACACCGTTGAAGGGAGGTTTCCACCTGATGACCCCCAGAGACGTGTTGGAATCACTGCTACTGGTAGGTATAGAGACAGATTAGGGATCCTAGGTCCTTCACTGAGGATGGATCCTTTATTTTAGAGCACAAGTGTCTTGTGTTTAAATCAACTTTACCCGTCAGGTCCAAACAACTACAGAATGAATCTACAGACACTGGGGATCTCCTGATCTTTCCTGCAGCACCACCTGCAGCTAAAGACCTTCATTTATCTTACTTACACCACCCCACTACTATACAGGTAAACACATGCACTGGGGCATTTGTTTGCTATTTGTACTATGTTCATTGCAGTGTTTGGTGGATGTAAATATGTAAAGTTCTGTGTTTTTGTACCGCTCACAAGTACTAGTAGATGGTAAAGCACAAGACTGAAATGTGCTTCGGCTGTTATGAGGGGATCCTTCACAAGAGCAGATTTAAAGAGAAAAATAAATGAAACCAGCCAGGACACTCTTACCGGATCATCCCGTGCAGTAAAATAGTTTAACACAGAGTTTGTGTGGCGTCACGTTTGTCACCCAGCATATTTGCTGTTAGTTGTGTATAAACACTATTTCAGAGGCAGGACTGCAACTGGTCATCCATGCTTATGAGATGATGTAAAAAGGAGCAGGGGATCCACAATGTCTGTAGACTGACTGGTTAAACAGCTACCCAACATCCTTGGTACCACACTGTTAGATAATGTTAAATGATATTTAGAGAGTCTGACATTATCCTGTAGATTGTTTTTCTATGAGCGCTAGCAATCTGCTGCAGCTCCCACAAGGCAGCGTTGTATTATTTGGTGCTTTGATGTCACCATATTTTCAAAAATTGATTCAACCATTCTCAAGAATCTTTTAGAAATCATTTATTATAGCGTTTCGAAAGCAGTCTGTAGACCGTGAAGCTCTTTCCATGTTGTTATTCACCTATTATGCTTGCTAATCTGCGACACTTGCAGCAAAAACAGCCGCCTGTTGTTTCCAAAGATCGCCCAGCGTTGTCTGGTCGTTCAGCCTTGAATGAGCTATAGAGACTACCTGCGACTGACAGATCACGTCTCCGCGTTCATCTTTTTTCTTCGTCAGCTCCCCAATGAAATGCTGCTTTCACTGACCCACTCACCAGCCTGGAAAATAAGTGAGAGCTCTGCCTCGGGGGGGGACGAGCTGGGAGAGAGGGACTGGACGTAAAGATGGATGGCGCCAGGAAGCTGTGCGACGCTTAATGGCAGAATTGAGCGTGGATCAGTTGTGAATCATTGAGTTTGCTCAACTGCCGCGGGAAGAAATCCTTTTATTGGGCTTTTCTTGACTAAACAGATGATGTTCTCATTTAAGGGCGAAAAACGGGATGACTCTGCTGAAGTCACAAGTGAGCAGTTTTATCTATATTAATTACTTTCCACTGCAGGGAGAATTCCACCCCTGCTTTCTCAGTAATGTTCGTAAGCAAGTTAATTTTTAGATTATTATTAGCATTTTATTCAATGACAATACAGTCTGGCATAGCAAACTGATATCTGGTAGTGATTAATCTACATTTCTCAGGTGGATGTAACGCATGTAGGCTGGGCGATGGACTGCGGCTACAATAGCAGCAACAGAAGACAGTTCCTTTAAAGGAGCCTGGGTTGTGAATGAAAACAAGCAAGAGATTCAATGGTGCAGTTTAAGTTGTATGTATTAAGAGAATATTTACAATATGTACACAGAACAACCAAAGCACCATCCAGATATTCAAGAATGGATTACCCCAAATCAAACAATGTCCAATGACAAAAGTGTTCAAACGTTCAAAGTAAAGCTCTTGAAAAAGAAACAAGTTCAGTCCTTGTAAAAAGAAAAATACTAAAATCCCAGAAAGTAGGTGAGATACAGTTTTAGTCCTACCAGGTCGTTGTCCTAGCGCGCCCATGTGTGTTGAGATGCGTTGCTCAATCCATGAGACAAGATTCAACGTTGGTCCAAAATAAACCTGACCCAAAAGGCCAAAAACACACATAAGTGCCATTCAAAAAAATCAGGTCAGTCTCTAAACGCAATCAAAATGAAATGAATGTATGCATAACATACACGATAAGTACAAATGCATTGATTAATTATTCAATTAATTAAACAACAATTAATTCTCAAATATTCAATTCATGCAATTAATTGGTAATTAATAAATCAAAGTTACTATAGTAACCAAAAACTTTAATCCCAGTACCCCAGTACCATGTTAATATTCAAAGTTCAAGTCAAAGTGCACTTTCTATCATTCATCAATCAAAAATATTCATTCTACAAACATTCAAACCACTCAAGCAGAGGTCAGGATTCAAATGCGATGAGTGTTCAAAGCGTTTTAATGTTCCATCAATTAAATACGTAGCTACGTTCCATTTAAATCAATGAGTGTCAACGCAGACCAAACCTCATTGACGTTTTGGCGTCAATCAAAAAAGTGGCAAAAACTGCATAAAACAAGAATAATGCTCCAAATTACACAGCGGGTGACTAAGTTAACAAGTTGCCTACAATTCGGCTTTCTTATTTTACTTAAAGATCTTTATTTACCTTTAAAACGAGTGGTTTTCACTTAGCCTCCATGCGCGTTCCCACAGGGAATCAGCGGTGATTATCAGGTGTGGTATTGAACGGTACACGTTCAATACAGGTTCTGCTGAAAACAGCGCTGCAGTCACACAGACATTTATGACATTAAACGATTTTAAACATGTCGGCAAACGACTCACCAGTCCTTGACGGTTGTGAGCGCAACATTTAAAGAGCTCCAGTCAAAAGTTTAAAACGCCAACTTGACCAAGCCACAGCCACAGTGGAGACGGAGGTCAGGAGGTTAGGGCGCACCGGAAGTGGGGAAAGGGAGCACCGGAAGTGGGCCCGCGGGGGGAAAAATTAATAACTAAATGCGGGTTACATGGACAGAAATACACCTTTAGATAATGAATAATGGTGCTGCTTCACAATGGCAATTACCTGAAATGTGATGATACAGTTCACAGCTTTAAATGTTCCTTCTTTGAGTCTTGTGGTTGACAACATCAGAATCTGGCCTTTCAGTTAGCAGACTGTTGTGGCCCTACTTTATATTCAACCTTAAAAAGAAAACGTTTAGCTTAAATCGAATCTAGCCTCTATGGAAGGATTCGTTTGTGCAGGAGTCGGTCCCACGCGCCAGAGTTTGGATATAAATCGATCTCCAGCTCCAGTCTGTCCTCTACATGGGCTTATCATTGTTGGCAATGAGACCTCCAGGGCGCTATTATCCACAGCCTGTATTCTGACAGACAGCTGGCAGGTGGGTCGTTCCGTGTCGACTCAGCGAGATTAGGGGAGGTCAGTCGCTTGACCATCTCAGAATCCGTTAAAACTATCCAGGAATGATCTTTGGCATCTGAAACTGACATCTGCACACATTTTCATAACTTTTCACCCGATGGAAATTTTCAACAAATCATTCACAAGCTGGAAATTGAACGGGATGCCACTTTCAGACATCCATATCTCTTGAAGTATACGTCGTAGAGTCTCAGATTCTTCTGTTTGTTGTTCTCCACACGCACATTGAAACTGCATTCTTTCTTTCAGCCAGCAGGGGGTGAATCCTCTGGTGTCTGATTGAATAGAAGTCTGTGAGAAAATATGATGAAATATTTTAGCATGCAACCTCAGTAACATGGAAGGATACTGAAACTTGCACACCAGTAGATGATACTTCCATCTCTTACTATCCTAAATCTCATCAGCCTACCTACGATTCAAGACGTCCATCCGGCCATTTCACTTTTTTTACCTGTGTCAACTTTGATTGGCCTTAACTCCCATTTCTACAAACACATGAAAGCTTTCTAAGCCTTAATAATGTCATTCAGATATTATTCTCACAATAAAACTCATCAAATAGATCCTATGTATTGGAGATATATTTTTTCTAATTGATTGAAAATTCACTTTATTTGCCATGTTTGCACAAATCCTGAATCTGAGAGGTCTTGAACAAAAAACTGAGGCTTCATTACCAGAATTAGCTGCGTTCTCTCCAATCACAAGAAACTTCTAAACATCTCCTGAAAATCCAAAGACTCTAGGACGTATACTTTGAGAGATATGGACGTCTGGAAGTGGCATCTCGTTCAATTTCCTACTCGTGAGAGATTTATTGAATATTTACATTGGGTGAAAAACTATGAAAATGTTGGAATTTCAGCTTAAAATGGGCAGATGTCAGTTTCAGATGCAAAAGATCATCCCTACAAAGTTTCAAGAGATTCTGAGGTGGTCAAGCATCCACCTTTGTTGAGCTGACATGGAATGACCCAGGTGGTACAGTCACTGGTGTACAGGCATAACATTATGACCACCTACCTAATATTGTGTTGGTCCCCCTTATGTGCTCAGAAATGCTCTGAACCATTGGGCATGGACAAGAGGACCTCTCAGGGTGTCCTATGGGGTCTGGAACCAGGACGTTGGCAGTGGATCCTTTGGCTACTCTGGCTTGTTCATGGTGACAGAAGTTGTTGATTACCAACCATAAAAGAATAGCTAGTGTTGTTTTTATCTTGTGATTCTGTGTGTGGTCCCGGAAACACTGACTGTAGATTGAGCTATCAAGGAGGTGGTTCATAGTACTTCGGTGGGTGTTATGATAGGTCAGACTGTGGACAAATTCTGTAAATAGGATAGCGCAACAACCATGTTGGAGCCATGTCTCCGAGTTTGTTTGTGACATACACCAACCAGGCATGACATTATGACCACCTGCCTAGTATTGTGTTGGTCCCCCTTATGTAATCCAAAATGCTCTGAACCATTGGGCATGGACAAGAGGACCTCTCAGGGTGTCCTATGGGGTCTGGAATCAGACCCCAAAGGATCCAAAGGGCACTGGATCCTTTGGGTACTCTGGCTTGTGCAGTGGAGCCTCTGTCAATCAAACTTGTTCCACTGCATCCTGTTGATGCTTGATCAGAATGGGGTGTAGGAAGTTTGGAGGTCAAATCAACATGTTGGACCATTGTCATGTTCCTCAACATGTTCCTGATTGGTTGATGTTGTTGCCATGTGGTGGGGTGGATTTTCCTGCCAGGTACATTTGGGATTTCCATTTGCATGAGGGAGTGTGTTTGTTGTGGGACAATGTTTATTTGGGTGTCTAAGTCTCATCAACATGGATGTTAAAACCCATGGTTTTCCATCAGAACACCACATAGTACCAATATGATCCATGTTATTCACCTGTCAGTGGTTTTAATGTTGTGGCTGATCAGTGTATAAGGTGGTAGAGACAGTGGCGAAGGCATACATGGCCAAATGAGATCACAGCTAAGTGTTTGGTCCTGCTTTTTCTGTGACGGATGCTGGATTTGATGCCCAGCTTTAGTCGTCTGAACATCCTTATGCCTGATCTTCTTACGCATTTCATCCCACCATCCTGACATGAAGGTCGGACTCACCGGAGAATCTAAACTGCAAATTCACGAGTGTGCCTTGCCGTCCTCGTAAAGTGTTTTCTGCATGAAGCGGATAAAATAACGTCTAAATGTATCAGCCTCCAGGAGCAATAAAAATCAGCCTGAAGGTTCAGAAGGTCTTTCATGATTGGCATCCTTGAGTTATACATTTCATCCACTTTCCCGTCTCTAACTGCGCTTTTGTGTGTTGCATAGCAGTAAAAAAAAAACCCACACAGTGTAAGGCTGCTGTGGCTGCATCACGTCTACGACTCCTGTCTTGTTCTGGTATTGATAAATCCCTTTTCATGAAACAAGGTGTACGTAGACGAGAAAAAGATGCATCCTCTTTGCTAACAGAAGGAGCATTTTCCTCCACTCGTTTTTCTCACTTAGGGCTGTCGTCGTGTTCCTGCTGAAGCGCTGCCAGGGCTGTTGCCTTGTAATGTTTGGAACACATTTAAAAAGCCTAATGAGACGCCTCATTTAACTCTCTGTCTGTGTCTGGAAGGAGTGGAATATGATCTCCGTGGCTGCGGTGGCAAATTCTCGTCTCTTCTGTCCTATTAGCATAACAAGGCAAGAGCATGTTTATTCATTTTTATATTTATAACTCACACGTCTGAGTGTGTGAAGCTCCGCGCGAGATTTTTTAAAAGGCATTTTACCACTGAACAACACTGCTATGTTAATTCTATGTTTATATGAACTATTAATTATAAAGTGGCTTGTACATCTTTATAGCATAGCCTCTGAAAAAGTCCATGACAGCAAAGTAATAAAGAATAAACTACAAAGGGGGTTTACTGGTTTAAAAAAAGATTGAAGACAAATCAAGTTTTTTGAGGTCTTTTTGTGAAGATAATTTTTAAGTTTTAGGTTTGAATTCCTTTAAGAAAACAAAAAAGAAATGGTTTATCACCAGAAAATGTGCATGTAAGTACATGATGTTTGACAACCGAGTAGTCGGTTCTTATTAAAAGGAGTCCTGATGGTGCTAATGGAATGGGAAATGGTAAATGAGGTGCACTTATATAGCGCTTTTTTCTACCTTTGTGGTATCCAAAGCGCTTTACAATGTGTTTCGCAATCACCCATTCACACACAACCAGTGCCTTGCCCAAGGACACTTCGGCATGCGGAGGGGCCGGGGATCGAACCACCAACCTTGCGATCAGTGAACAACCCGCTCTACCACCTGAACCACAGCCACTTCTTGGATATAAAAGAAGAATTGGTGTGAATAATGGTAAATAAACATTAAATGTCCACTTGTTGGACAATGGAAATGGACATCTTTTCAAGATTCAAGGTTCCTTATTGTGCTTGTAACCATGTGACATCATCACCAGCAATCAAATTCTCTGAGCTTAGTGTCCGACTCAACTTCACAGTGCAACAATAAAATAGAAATAGAATAACAAAATAAGAACAATAAGGTGCAAGAGTGCATTGTGATAGCTGGGTGCAAGGTAACTTCATATTATTCAAGTATTATTAAGTGGTTAGTGCTTGTTAGTGAGTGTGTGAGTGTGAATGAGTGTACCTGTGTGAGTGTAACTGTTTGCCTGAGTGGGTGTGAGCTTGAGTGTATGTGTGAGAATGTGAGTGTGTGTATGAGTGTGTGTGGCAGTTTAACTGTTTAGCAGTCTGATGGCTTGTGGGTAAAACCTGTCCTCCTTGAACCTGCTGGTTTTAGTCCGGATGCTCCTGAACCGCCAGCCGGACGGCAGGAGTCATGAACATCTCTGGTTATTTGCACACTAGCAGTTACACAGTTCAGGATCAATAAGGTACCTATTTAACAGCATATTTTTAGGAAGCATCGAACAAATAAACTACTTCTAATTTATTATATGAAAAACCTCCCCCCGCGACCCTACAGAGGATTAAGCGGTGCATAGATAATGGATGGATGGATAAGAACCTCCAAGGATTAGAAGTTTTTCATTGACAAGAATGAACCATGTTTTTTAGATAATGGTTTCATCTTTGAGTAACATGTCTTTAATAATCCAAATATAATGATTGTGTGGACTAAAGCTAATAAGACGTGTTTAATTAAACTTGTTTGGACAATATTAGAAATGAGAAAGTCCCAAAATGACCGCTTTGGAAAGGTTTTAAATGTGTTATTAAAGATATAACTGTATGTGAGAGCGACCGCTTGTCCCAGTCATCACCACTGTGGGCCCTTGAACAAGGCCCTTAACCCCTGACTGCTCCCAGTATGTATAGTTCAGGTTAACTATGAACAGGATGGGTCAAATGCAGAGGAGGAATTTCCCCAAGGGGATCAATAAAGGTTAGATAATATTATTATTATAAAAAGTTGGAGCCCATTTGTTTCCTCCCGTTGTGTGATGGAGACACTGCTGCCATCTTTAAGCTGGAAGCTGTGCGCCCTCTGCTGCCTCTTCCTGGAACAGCATCCGTCTCAATAAATCAGATCTTCCTCGTCCATCAGCAGCCAAAGAAGAAACACACCTGTGTCTGTTTCAGCTGGCAGGAATCAGTTGTCCCTCCCTGTTTGTTTTTTTTCTTCTTCTTTTGCATAATGAGCCGCTGATTTGTTTGTGACGTGCATGTTGGTAAACCGTCAGACGTGCTGGTGGGATCACAGAAGGTGGGTTTGCTCCGGCGTCTGTGTCAATATTTGCACTTGAATTGGAGTTTCTGCCATTTGCATGATCTCCACTGCGGCTAAGCTCTCCTCTTCACCTTCCCTCGCGACCAGTTTTGCTGCTCAAATTTCAAATTTGACGTGAAACTTATTTAACATCAGCAGCAGCAGCAGCAGAGAGGGTGAAGGTGGAACGGCTGTGCTTAGGTTTAGCCCCGAGACTCCCGAGGATGTTTCTCATGCACTTTAGAAGCAGCTAATGGGGGCCGTGAGGTTTATCATGACTCACAAATGATTTGAGATAGTAAACACCAAAAGAGAATGATGCTCTCTGACTCCCAGGAGTGTTGTGTTTGTATGTTTTGGCTGGGACTATTCTACTACTATAGTATATTATCATTATACTGCAGTAATGAGGTTGAATGGATGTGAAAAGTAAAATAAAAAGATGTATGTGAGCTTCCAACTGTTCAGAAGTTTGTTGTTAATCCTTCTTTTCCAAACCTCCAGCTGATGGTAGGACAAACTAAAGGAAAGAAAGAGGAAGAAGGAGGGATTAGATGAAATAATTTAACTTTAAGGAAGGAAAGACATAAAGAAATAAAGAGAATAACAGGAAGTGATGGTGTTGTAGTGGACTGAGGTGTTTTTAACGTCTGTCTAAAGTAGTGGAGAATAACACCACCTTTAGCTACAACTTCAATAGTGACAACACCTAAAACTTTACAGGAGACAGAATTTGCATTGGATTGGATACCAGAATAGAAAACACAACAGAAATGTGCAACACAGCAGTACTATGTGACCAGGCCTTAAAAGACACACACAGAAACAACCCTGTAGCAGCCAATAATGTAATAAGTTATTATGCTAATGACCTAGCATTAAAAAACCCCTTTGAAAATGTAGTAATTGCAGCCAATAATGTAATAATACATCAATAGGACTGCATTTCTTGGAAATAAAAGACTGGTATAGTGGTCATATTCATTCATCAAGGATACGTCCCATGTAGCTCTCACTCTCCTTGATTATAGCTGTAAGAGCTAATTTGAGAATTGTACAAAATCTTAATTTAGAATATTGTTCAGTCCCTCCAGGAATTCGCGATGTTGCAACAATTAACGCAAATTCAACTAATCTCCTGAGCGACCTTGCAATTTCGTCCAATCACCGCCACTTTTCCGCAATCTTGTCCCGCCTCCCGTGAGTTCCACCAATCACAGCAGTCCCCAGTAATGCACGTACGTCACCGGATTCACTTCCTTGTTTATGGTTTGAAGATGCAGACATGTGCCATAGTAATGAATTACCAACAAAAATTACTGCTAAAGACCTGCAAAACAATTCCCTGATGTTCTTCACCAAAGCGGAGCTAAACTTTCCAACACAAATGAAATTCATCCACTGACAAACACTTTTCTACCGTAAACATATCAGGAGAATGGGTGAAACCAGCGGACCACAGACCAGACAAACCACCGTGATGAAGCTGTTGCATCCAGATCTGTGGCAGCACTGAAACAATGAAGGTCAGTTAGATTCATTAACTGACGTGACGAGCTGTGAGCGTGTGTGTGTGAAAACTTTCACAATTTTTAATGACTTATACAAAACAAAGAAATAAAATGCAACTTTTAGCAATTTTTACTGTCTCCCACAACAAATACGCTTAAAACATCGCAATTTTTTCGAGAAGCTGCCACGAATTCAGGCATTTTAGGAGCAACAATCTGGAAAAACACCCAAGAAATCCTGGAGGGACTGGTTGTTTATTTGCTTAGATATGTAAATTCATCATTTCATGTCAGTGTCTCTGCTGGATGTTGCGTTGTCAAATGAACTTACCACATTTTTTTCTCTTTAAAATGTGTCATTAAAACTTTTTTTCAAGCATTTCTGAAGGAGAAACGATTCAGTCCTCACTTCAAACTGTATTTAAATAACTGGACTGGCTCTATAATGACACTTAACTCCAACATACAACACAGAACATGAACACTCATTATTACATTATTGGCTTTATTACATTTAAAATGGCCAAAATGATTAGGTTATTGGTTGCTACAAGCATTTTCAGCTTTTAAAGGTATGTATACGTTTCACCTGTGTCATAAAGTCATTTTAGCGGCCCACTTAATTTTCGTCCTTTGCCTGCTTGTATTTCACTTTCCATATAGTGAACGGTCGGACCTGAAGGTGGACAATACTGTCAAAGTTTCTGCAAATAGTGCAGGGGTATTTCCTTCTTCTGTCCCATGAGATGTTTGTACATGTAACTTGGGAAATAAAATCCCCCAAAATATGTTTTCTCTTTTATTAACTCCTCATATAAAGGAAGACTTCACCCCACCGGCCCTTAACAGTGGATCCTCTGCATCCACAGAACCACACTGTGTTGTGTGAACATAAACGGCCCCATAAGCCATAGTTAAAGAAGAATAAACATTTAAGACGACGCCTGTGGTTTTTAGTGCAAAGTGAAAGCGAGGAACAGGCCCTGCAGCCCGGCTGAATTAACAGAATCAACAGGAAGTGAAGCAAAACTGAACTGACGGAGTGAAACTGTTATAGATGTAGGTATGACTTGTTATTGTTCTCATGTAATATATTCTCACTAAATATGTCCTTTATCTCTGATGTAGGAAGCTGAAAGAAATAAAATACTCGTGCAATATTCAAAAACCCCTCCGGTTCGTGTGCAATATTTTAATCTATGTGCAATTCTTTAATACCAAATATTGTAATTTATTATATTTTATTGTGTAAATATTATGTAGTGCATCCTGTCTTTACTCAGAGTATAAATTCCTCTTATTTATTTACCTGTAACGTTTCATCCGGTTCATAGATCACCTGTAATATGAAGGTGATTTCATGTCTTCATGTGGAACCACTGACTGTTCTATTTGTTGTGATTGCTGTTCCCACCGGTCACCAGCAGAGGTCAGTAAAAGCCTCTGTTACTTTAATAGCTTCAGGTTGTAGCAGGTTGTTTTCTCTTCTAATGGGTGAATAATATACTGAGAGTTGAGTAAAGATCATGGATAATGGTAAGATAAAACAAAGATGAAGAACACAATGATGGCAGCTCAGTGTTGACATGTAATAATCAGCATGTAGAGAGAAGAGAGCAGCCAGAACAAACACAACAGAGTATAAAAATAAAATAAAAACACATCAGTGGATTCAAAAGGTTGATACTAATTCACTGGTTTTTACAGGAGGTTTGGTTTGAGCATAAAGACCTCTTCATACTGTGTGATTTGAGGGTGTTTTTAATGGAAGTTGAGGGAGATATCAAGGGAACTTTTCAACTTTGTCAACCAAAAACTGACAAAAAGATGAAAGCGCCGAAAACGCAGGATTGAATTTTTTGCAGTGCAAGCGCCAAGCAGAAAGCAGAATCAGGATACAACGTGAAATAAAGCAAACTAAAACAGCCTGTAGTGCTTGTGAAATGTTCATACACGGCATGTTTTGAATAAAAATGATTATTCCCACACGAACAAATATACAGTCGTGAAGAAACATTAGGACCCCTGTGAAAGCCTGTGTGTTTTTAAAACATTTGGATGCTGAGAGACAAAAGTAATAAAACTAAACAGGTAAAACTGAAGAAAATAGGTTTAAAAACTAAGACATGGAGAGTCCTGGAACGGCCGAGTCAAAGCCCAGATCTTAATCCCATCGAGATGCTGTGGGGCTGTACATGCAAGAAGCCCCTCAAACATCTCACAGGTGAAAGAATCCTGCGTTGAGGAGTGGAGCAAAGCTTCCTCAGACCGATATCAGAGACTGAGATGCAACAAGAAGCATCTAAATGAAGTTATCTCAGCCAATCAGGGTAACACCAGCTGTTAGGGGGGAGGGTGTCCTAACTTTTTCCTCAGTTACAATCGGCGTTTTTGTTGATATCTTTTGTTTAATGAGTAAAACACGGTTAATTATTGTTGTTTACCTGCAATTAAATAGAAAAATAGAAACAATATTAGACATTGATATGTGAGTATTTCTTGAGAAAGAACTGAATATTTAATAGGGTGTCATAATTTTTCACATGACTGTAAATGAGTGGAGGTCGAATAAAAATCAGTCAGCTTTGCGGAGCTGTGGAGGATGGAGACCTCAGACCAGTGATGTACTCTTAATTTTGTTGCTCCTAAAATGCCTGAATTCGCGGCAGCTTGTAAGTTGTGATGTTTTAGGCGTATTTGTTGCGATGAAATTGAGGGAGACGGTAAAAAAATTGCTGAAAAGTTGCATTTTTTTCTTTGTTTTGTATAATTCATTAAAAATTTTAAAAGTTTAAAAAGTTAATTTCACATCCTGGCACACGCGTGTTCACACACACACGCTCACAGCTCGTCACGTCAGTTAATGAATCTAACTGACCTTCATTGTTTCAGTGCTGCCACAGATCTGGATGCAACAGCTTCATCACGGTGGTTTGTCTGGTCTGTGGTCCGCTGGTTTCACCCATTCTCCTGATATGTTTACGGTAGAAAAGTGTTTGTCAGTGGGTGGTTTTGGTTTGTGTTCCACCTCAATATTCCACGGGGTGAAAACAGTTTAGCTCCGCTTTGGTGAAGAACATCAGGGAATTGTTTTGCAGGTCTTTAGCAGTAATTTTTGTTGGTAACTGAGAGATGGTACTATCTTCAAACCATAAACAAGGAAGTGAATTTGGTGACATACATGCATTACTGGGGACTGCTGTGATTGGTGGAACTCGCAGGAGGCGGGACAAAATTGCAGAAAAGTGGCGGTGATTGGACGAAATTGCAAGGTGGCGCAGAATTCATGGAGATTGGTTGAATTTGCGTTAATTGTTAATTGAATTCCTGAAGGGACTGACTAATAACCACAACAGTGAACCCCTTCTAGTATAATTGCTGTGTTTAACAAGTCGACACATCTCCACAGCTCTATTCCACTTCCTCTTTAATCCCGTCGTACCCGAGCAGACACATGTCAACTTCCCAGTCCTCCCCTTCCTCCCCCACCGCCCTCCCCTGGTTTATAGCTTCCCTCATCTCTCATCTCTCCAGCCTGACTCAGCCCTGCTGTTCTCCTCGGCCCACTTTCCACCCAGCCGCTGTGTGTAATCTCATTATCGACTTGCCGGTGGAAAAAGGATTTATTTAATGTATTTGAGGAACAAACCACCAGCAGCTTAAAAAACAGCGTCTCTTGGGGGGGGGTTCAGGGCGTTCTCCGCTTTATTTTGGTTTGTTTCTCAGAACTATTTCAGTCTGTCGGGCTGCTATCACTCTCAGATCTGATGCCTCTGCGGCTGCCAGCAGCGAGTCATCACAGGAGGATGAAGTAATTAACCTGCAGCCACTTTATTCCCCAGCAGAACCTGGCAGTGACTCCCATAATGCAGCCGTCTGGTCTCTGCAGATGTTTTTAGCCTTTGTTTCACATTACTGGAATGAAAAGACATCGCCCCAAATCCTTCCCTTCAAAGGACGGCGGTGAAGACGACATGTTTAATTAGAGTGTGTGTGTGTGTGTGTGTTGGTCGATTAGGGGTTAATGGGTGAAAGGTCTGCTGGTTTCCAGACATGACTGTTCGGCTCCAGTCTCAGCCGGATCTGCAGCAAAGCAGATCACCGCAGAGAAGCCTTGACTAAGGGGATTTGAAGGAGAGGCACCGCACAGATATCTCATCCCTCCGCTTTTAAACTGGATGCCTAATTGGCTTCTGTGGTCTCCTCAGCGTGCGTTGGTGCGTTTGCCATGTTGGCCGAGACGTGTGAACTCCTGCTTTCAACAGTAACAACATTTCATCAGGTCCATCGACAAGCTGATTCCAATAATGAAGATAATCCAGCGATAAGGCGGCCGGGTGGACTGTAACACTTTGATGAAGACACTTAAAGGGTGTTTTATGAAGGAGAAGCGCTTGATAAACAGCACGAACAACGACTTCTTTCTTTACTGTTTAATATACATTTACAAAATAGACCTATCCTTGTGTTGCCTGTATGACACTTCGACTTCTCCAGAGGTGAAGAAATAACACGTTTTGAATAACACCAGATGTTCTTTAGCAGGAAGAATCCATCAGCAACAACAGAAACTACACAGATGAATAACTCTGACCTCCTGCTAGGCCAAGAATGCTTTCGAAAAAGCTTCCACAGGTTCACCAACAAACACTCTAACCTGCAATAAAAGGCATTAAAGCCACGCAGTCGTGTAACTCTGTCTGATATCGTGAGGAATTAAAATGCGAAGAGGAGATCGTCTAAAGGCTTCTATGTCAGCTTCTGAGAAAGAACCAACAATAAGACAGTTGTGGAGTTTTTAATCGGCGGACAAAGTTTACGAAGCACAACCATCTTTGTGTGACGCGTTTGGGAAATATATCCAAATATATCCCACGAAGTGTAGTGTGTTGTCTGTAATTTGAAATGCAGTTTTGAATCAAGATCCCAGGCTTCTAGATGTATAATTTATCATTCCGAGTCTAAAATACAAACAAATTTAGAAGTAACGACAATCTAAATACACCAATCAGCCATAACACCACAACCACCTGCCTAATATTGTGATGGTCCCCTTATGTGGTCCAAAATGCTCTGAACCATTGGGCATGGACAAGAGGACCTCTCAGGGTGTCCTATGGGGTCTGGAACCAGGACCAGGGCACTGGATCCTTTGGGTGCTCTGGCTTGTGCAGTGGGGCCTCTGTCAATCAAACTTGTTCCACT
Organism: Dascyllus trimaculatus; assembly: GCA_024666655.1. Lineage (NCBI taxonomy): Eukaryota > Metazoa > Chordata > Actinopteri > Pomacentridae > Dascyllus > Dascyllus trimaculatus. The sequence continues at coordinate 4,204,369 of CM045459.1, read as the reverse complement.
GCATCCTGTTGATGCTTGATCACAATGGGCTGTAGGAAGTTTGGAGGTCACATCAACATGTTGGACCATTGTCATGTTCCTCAACATGTTCCTGATTGGTTGATGTTGTTGCCATGTGGTGGGTAGACCAGTGACATTTGGGATTTCCATCAGCATGAGGGAGTGTGTTTGTTGTGGGACGATGTTTATTTGGGTGTGTAGTGTCTGGAGTTGAGACACAGGTCATTTAAGAGTTTCAGACTCTCGACTTAGGTATGCAAAACCTAAAGCTCACTACCATATAGGGAAAAGACGCAGAAGACACACAGAATAAGTGTTTATATGTTCTCTCTCCCATGTCCTATCCTCGTTTCATGAAAACGACTTCCCTATATAAGACTGTAGAAGTGGCTATCCTGGAGGTGGATTCTATTCGGCTGTGAATCTCACCCAGGCAGACCGTGGTGCCTGAAGATACTGTGCTTGATATTAATAAACCTTTATATATATATACACAAGAAGGTATCAGCGGAGAATTTCTTCATCAACTTCACACAATCACATCATTAAATCTACTACAGGTGTCTAAGTCTCATCAACACGGATGTTAAAATCCAAGGTTTTCCATCAGAACATCACATAGTACCAATAAGATCAATGTTATTCACTTCACCTGTCAGTGGTTTTAATGCTGTGGCTCATCGGTGTATGCCCCCCAACATAAATGAAAGCGACCTCTTCTGCCTCGATCTGTTAAATAATCTGCTCCGTCGTGTGTTTTCATGCAGGCCTTTGCATATTTTCTCCCTCTCAAGTTAGGCAAGACCAGGTGGGGCTACCTGTTGGGCACAACTGACTTCTAGCTGTGTGGATGTTTCACTGAATCTCCACTAGAGGGCACTACTGTAAAAGCTTTGACATGGACGGACCAGGTTTATACTCCAACATGATACTGACTATTCTGTGTGTTCTCCAGTAACACACTAATATTTGATGCAAGTTCTTTTCCCGCTTGTATCTTATAATGATGGTGAAAAGCACTAATATAAGGATTAGATGAGATTTAATATAATATAAATATAATATAAATATAGTATAAGAGTCAGATGAGACGACAAACTGTAGCTGACGGTGGTGAGGATTCTTTTAAAGAAAGATTTACGCAACAAAAGACTTCTAGCAGGAAATCTTTACATTGATTCGGTGTGACGAGCAGCTTTCAAACCAATTTAAATCGAAGTCGGTCAAGAAACATTTTATTTGAGAATATTATAATGTGAGTGGAGATCCACAGGAGTTGAGAAATAAACCAGGTGCATTTTATTTTATGCCAGTTCGTTCACATGTTAGAATCGCTGCTCTCACCGATCCATGCTTTTAGTTTGGTGAGAAGCTGGTCACAAGGCCAGACGATGAGGAAACTAAATAAATGATCTCAGACTTCCAGTGAGTTAAAACGACCGTTTGGCAGGTCGATGATAGCGTTGCTGTCCTGTGCAAAAGAAAGGAGGGGACGGCCGTTAGAGTATAAGCTGAACTCTGTTTTAAACTAATAACACAAAAGCTACTAATCCGGAAGGAACGGTGATCATCCACTACTTTTTAAAGCAGCTATGCCAACTTTGTTTACCTGATTCTGATCATGTTGGGCCGCAAGCAACAGAAGGAGGATCTGTTGTCGACATAAAATGCCTAAAAGGCTGATTAAAGTATTTATGAAGGAGGTTTGTGTTTTTATCAAGCTATTTTTTACATATTGTAGGACTGGGAGGAGGTGAATAGCTGAAATAACGTATCATTAGGTATCTATGTGCAATAACACACCACTAATTACACTGTTTATGACACTTATTATTTAAGAAAAGCACATTTGTACATGTAAGCTACACTGTTCTACTCATGTTTATATTCTAGGTCACATATTTTGCACTTATGTTTATCTATATATCTTGTGTTGCTTATATTCTGACCTTGAATGGCAGCAAATGCAACACAGACAATTCCCCCCCAAGATCAACGAAGTATTTCTGATTCTGATCCCTGCTTCTGTCTGACAGGAACCGATCCGTGTCCTCCTTAAAGGCTAGAAACAAATAATGCAAAACCAGGCTGTGCTGTGCAGCAGGGACAGACGGGGCTACGGCGGTGGAAGGGCGTCGTCTGCGGTTTCGGGCGGTGGGTTAGAGGTGCATTAGAGTGGACTAAAAGAGCACTTAACGGTGCAGAGGGGGGCCCGTCTGAGTGAGGGCACAAAACTGACTTGGAATAATAGCAGAGAAGCAGAAGAAATGGCCTTTCAGTGCTGCTCCCGGCCTCCATGGTAAGACTTACAGTGCTTTTTTTATCGGCGAGATGGATGATATAAAATGATTTGTATTCAAAGGGACCCATATGGTCAGGGGCGTTTACAGTGGAGGCAGGCTGCGGCCAGCACAGGCTTTAATTCCTGGCTTTTCCAGTGGACACACATAAACCCGGCCCCACTCAAGGTGAGTGTGCCGCCGGCCGGAGCTTCTTGGTCGAAGCCACTCCAGTCTGGCCCATGACAGACAGCTCTGCTCATCCCCATGTGAGTGTCTGCTGCCTGTATCGACTCCCCTCCAACACATAATTCCATTAATCAGTCCAATTTCCCTGTGGGCAGTGGTTTATTTCCGTCATCAAATGCCTGATGAAATCTTTAGACGCTGTGTATTAGGGAACAATCTCTACAAATAGCTGATAGTGTTAACCAGTCACAAGCTGCGCCGAGGCATCGCTCAGCTCTAATTTGAAAGGGAGTGAGGTGATAATGCGATGTGTCATCCCTTTGTGGGCGTGCATTAATGGCGCCAGCCAAGATGGCAATTGATGGCAAATCAACTTCTTCCAGCGGGAAGGGAACAGATGAGGGAGGGGGGTCGGGTTGGAAGAGAGCGAAAGAACATTGACTGGCAAACTGCAGAGCCACAGCGGCCTTTAATCCATTACTTCTCCTGATGGGAAAGGTTTAATGCATCTCAGCCGTAGATGGCATGTGCATTTCAGTCTCTCCTTTTTCCTCCTGCTTTCTTTCTCTTTCTCTGGCTGAGCCGCCCGTTACTATGAGGGTTGTGGGGGTTTGCTGTGCGGCATCCGGATAAACGCTCCTAATTCATTCGTGTCTTCTGCATTTGGTTTTGTTTTTTTTTAACGGGGAAGTCTGGAAGCCTCTGACAGCACTGGAGGACGCAGTTCGCATTGTTGTGAAAGCTGCTTTAAGAGCAAATTTACCAATCTAGTCGATAATTTTTAGGGACAAATGATGGATGTGGGTTTAAAAAGAACATTTAAAAACGGCGTAAGCAGCAGCCATCTTTGTCCATGCTGTTTATGATGTACTGCACCCAATGGAACGGCTGCTAGTGTAATGGAAGGGTGTCAGACATCATCTGTATACGAGCATTTCACATCAGGACTACATTCCTTTGCTACCTGCTACTGAATCAACAGTCAATAAATCAGCATCAGTGATAACAGCATTGATCTGCAGCAGCAGCAGAGTCGCATGGAGGAAACTGTTTGTGGCTAACCAACAGTTGCATTTTTCTCAAGGGGCATTTTAAAGCCGACAGTTAATTTATTAGTGAGTTGGAATATTTTTAACATTGGAGCAAAATGCATGCCTTTAAGACTGTGCAGCCCACATTTGTATTGAAGAAACAGATCAGTCTCCATGACGGCCAACATCCACTGACATGAGACAGTGTGTCGTCCCTTCCTGTATCTCACCGAGGCTACCTAAGGCCGGGATCGTTCCAGCTTCAGGCCGCACTCCACATTCGATGGCCTTGTTTCATTTTAAGGGGTTCACTCCCCTCCAAAGCCTCCTTATCCGCTGCCGACGGTGGTGTATGCTGCTTCTTTTTCTTGTCTCAGCTGAAGTTTCTTTACTCGATCGCTTTCATTTCACCTGCTTTACTTTTATAACCGAACCATAACCGGTCTGATGAGCCTGCTGTTGTAAGTTAAACTACCAAACAGTGGTTTTAAATTGCTGCTTGCATGTTGTTTTTTCAAATTTCGAATGGATCCTGTGATGCGATTGGTAGATTTTCAGCATGTGCTGTGGCCTCTTCTGTGCCACGGAGTTACGCCGTCGATTAAAAACACATCATCTTGTCAAATATTCTGATTAAACCCTCCACACGCCATCCTGATAACACCAGACGTAAATTTCTTCCACCACTAAAACTGTGACAAATGCACGTCTTTAACGCAGAGAACGTGAAAATAACAATAACAGAACGTATTATTTTATCCTATTCTGGTCGCTGAATGAGTTTTAAAGGTTCTTTTTATTGTTTTTTTTTCAACTTTGAGATACATAAACTCAGTTATTGTTGGTGGCACAATGCATTTTGGCACAGATTTTACATGGCGCCCCCCCTCTGTCGGCGATTTACATACATTTACAAAAAAAATCGAATAGCGTTGTTTTGTCGTAGTATTAATCGGGCATTGCTTTACATTTGAATCAATGTGAGCTTTTCCATTTTAAGAGTTAATAGTAATAACTGTTTTTTATGTAATTATTTTTAAGGTGAAAGTTTTTCTGATTTTGTGGCGCCCCCTGGAGGCCACGACACCCTCAGCATTTGCCTATATTGCCTAATGGGCCAGCCGGCTCTGGACCAGGGGTGTCAAGGATACGGCCCACGGGGGTGACTTTACAAACTGTAAAAATTACACCGAAGAAGTTAACTGCAAATTATAAATTTGTAAAACTGCAAATTTAAAAATAATTTCTAGATCTCGACAAGTCGCTTTGATCATGACGTAAAATACACTGTAAAAAATGCCCCTCCCAAAACAAGAAAACAAACCTTATTTCAAGGCACTTTTACCTTGAAATAAGTGAAAAAATCTGCCAATAGAACAAGTGGAAATTTGCTTGGTCAGATTTCTTGAAATAAGACATGATATTTAGAATATTGAGGTCTTAAAATTAGCAGGGAAAACTTATTTTAAGCTATATTTTAGCAGCATTGTCAAGCTGAGGTGTCTTAGAATAAACCAGACATGATAAAGAATTAAATAGATTTTAGCTTTAATAAGTTTAATGTCAGCTTCTTAATCTGAGATGTATTCAACTTATTTTAGTTGTATTATCGTGGCTCTTCTCTAGATTTAAGACCATCTTGTACTTGAAATCAGATCACACAGATTAATTGAAGCATTCTGAGATATAATGTCTTCTCACAGTAGCTAGAAATCCTAATATTTAGTGGTGTTTGACAGCATTTGAAGGTGTTGTGTTTTAGGTGAAGCCAGCTACGCCCAAAAGGAGGTGTTTTAACTCAAAAGCAGACATTTGCTTTGTTTTTTTTTTTACACAATTTACACATGCAGCAGTTTTCTGATATGAATTGGTGATTTTCCAATCAAATGCATTTACTTTATTTCTTAAATCCAGATTATTTATTTCATACAAACAACAGCTCAGCTTGAAACATGTATGAAATGAAATGAACCTTGTTTCTGGTAAAATACAACTAAAACAAGATCATTTCAAGATTGTTTGACTTGACAAGATATTTAAGATGCGTTGTCTTAAAACACGTCCCTCCAATTTAACTAAAAATAAGACAAATAAACTTGGTAAGATGTGGAGTTTTTGCAGTGTACTACATTGTTCAGCTCCAGACACCTGTGACTAAATGTTTTGTGCCTCTGTAGATACGAAGTGATCTGGAAGTCGTAATGCACACGTGTAAAAGATAAACTGAGGCTTAATATTATTGAAAATGCATTTATTTGTCTCTAAGAAATTTAACAGAATGTACTTTATTACACTTAAACAAAGGGAAAGTTTCATTTTTTAACCCCTCATTTTAAACTGTCAATAATTTGAACTATAAACACTACAGATCAGGTACTTTTTGACGTTTTTTCCACTAAATTTCAGCACATTTGAGTCAAAACACTGAATTCTTCCAGTTATTTTTCATCTTATCATTGATTCTGAATTCGTCCCTTCTTCGAACACATGTCACCAAACAAATTACCAACATAGAAGTCAAGCAGTAGCTATTTCTGAGCAGTATGTAGCTGCATAAGTCACAATTACACAGAAGAAAACATTTAAACTACTTTTAATGTTAAATATTTAGTTAGAAATGTGACTTTCTTTCATGAAAACAACAAAAACACCCGTAAATATTAAGTTGTACTTGTATTTCTACATCCATTCTAGATCTACATGAGAATATAAGCCAGCATACCGATTCACTGAATCAGAAAAGGGTGAATTTCTTATCTACATATACATACTGTCGACTAAATTAGAAAATAAATGCGCTTGTTAAAAATGGAGGGCTCATAGTGTTGACATAATATGATGTGATAGAAGATGTACAGAGCTTACCGAGTACTGAGGCCCGTGTTATTGTGCTCACATGTTTGGAAATACTTCACATGGCTGCCAGAATACTGATGAAATGAAGTATCATACATCTGTTCTTTGTGATTAGAATCGGACAAATCCAATCACCGAGGAACGGGACAACAACAAACGCTCAGAGCATTCAACCATTGGACCTTAATACCTGCATTAATATACATACATCTCCCTGTCACTTCATGCAGCTACCTCCAGCCTTTCCGATGTACACACTGCCGCCTTATTTCCCTACGAGAGGCGTCTTCATAATAGCCAATTGTTTCTCCATCACAACAACTGCACAAACCTCCGCCAATAAAGGAATCTATGAGTAACCCCTATGCACATTTCATCACACAGCTGCACTGAGTGTTCCCACAGTGCACCACCGCTGATAGGCAGGACTCTGCGATGAAGAATGAAAGTAATATGCGCGGGTCCTGCCCCTAATTTGTACATACATTCTTCTGCATTTACACAAAAAGCAGACGGGGGGGCTTCGCAGAGATTCCCCTCTTTGGCAGTTCTGCACTGAGAAAGGCAACAGCTGTTCATTTGATGCTGCCTGCACCTTTGTCGACCCCATTTCCGTCTCTGCGGTGGCTGAGACAGTGGAGAAATTAGTTGCATTACCCGCTGCCTACTGCGGCAGGTCTAGCTGTGATTCTGCCCAGATTCTGTCCATTACAGTGGCCCCTCCGTCTGATTAGCCCCAACACACTCACTAACATGCCAAATCACTGCTTCAGTCAGCCACCGCAAGCCGCCCAGTCGCTCACAAACAGACAAAAAAATGGTGACGCCAAGGCGGACGGGCGGCGGTGTGGATGGCGAATGTTCTCGCTCCTGCAGACGGAGAAAAATGAAGTTGTTTGCTGCGGACAAAATGTCGGAAACACGACGAATGCGGACGCCTGTGGGATGTAATTAGTGAAATGCTATATTAAGACGTCATCATTACCTGCAATCTAACAGATGTTTCCTTTCTTTCATTTAATGTCTGGTTTCAACCTTTAACATTAAAGAAAAAGGACCGAGTAGTTCTGCGGCGGGAAAACTTGGCACCCAGAGAAGTCACGGAATGAAAACCCCTCTCACACGAAGAGCCGTCAAGTTTTGTTTAGCGTCACTGATGAACTCTGCATGTGAGTTCAATCTCTGCAGCTTGGGTGTAAATTCAACAGCAATACAAGGGTTGGAGAATCAATCATCTCAGGTCAGGTCCAGCACAAACACACTGTTCCAACAGACCCAGTCTCAGATGATCAGGGGCCTTCTGCTCGTTTTTTCTATCATAAACTATTCAATTCATACCTGGGAACTTTGAGACTGATAGATCAAGTACTTTTTGACGACAACATGTCAGGAACCACTAAAGACGAAAGCCTGAATTTACTATTGATTCTTCATCTGCAAGTGTAATCTGCAGAAGTCCCTTCTTTGAGCACACGTTAACAAATTTACCAATATAGAAGTCAAATAGTGATATTTTCTGTGCAATATGTCACTGCATGTCATAACTACACTGAACAAATACAGATAAACTACTTTTTAGCATTAAATATGTGCCTTTCTTTCCATTGTTGTGACTGATTGAGCAGGTAGCCACAAAAACAAAACTAAATCTCACCCTAATAGCCAAATCCAAATGGTTCTTCATCTGTATATTTATATATGGGAGTATTTTTCACTTTCAGAACACACTTTGTAGGCTTAAGACACAGACTGAGCTGTCGCCTTACCCATTATACTCACTGAACTCATACACTCATGGGAGGAGATGCTTGAAGGTAAACTCTCAAGCACTTACTATCAATATACATGTGCCCAATCAGCTTGTGACAGTGGACTTGAAGGCCAAGTTTATTCCCAGTGGAACACAAAGCAAGAGTTTCCATTTTGATCATGAGGTGAAACTCAGCGCTGAAGTCTTGCTCACATAAGAACATCAGATTATCAGATCTACAGATGTTTTCTACATTTCCAGGGTGAGTACTGGTCTCTGTCAAGGCCCCTCTTTTCTATATGCATGCCACCTTAGGTTATTCAAAAACATGATGCGCTAATCATATGTTAGTCGTAAATGCCATTAAAACCCATTTTGTCCAGAAGCCTCCAATGGTTTAATGGGGAGAAATGAGTATTAAATCTCTTTGCTGATCTAAAAAAAGATGTTTCATCTGTCCTTGGCTTGGTTATTGCAACGCCCTTTACCTGGGTATCAACCTGGGCTCCTTCCACAGTCTTCCATTACTGCTGTTGGATCTGACGTTCTGATCTGAGCAAGACTCTAGTGGAACCGGAAAAAGGTGGCCTGTCCTCTCCGGGTCCCTGAGTCCCTGCCCCAAGTGGAGGAGTTTAAGTATCTGGGGGTCTTGTTCACGAGTGAGGGGAGGATGGAGCGTGAGGTTGACAGGAGGATCGGTGCAGCGTCTGCAGTCATGCGGTCGCTATACCGGTCCGTCGTGGTGAAGAAGGAGCTAAGCCAAAAGGCAAAGCTCTGTATTTACTGGTCAATCTACGTTCCAACTCTCACCTATGGTCATGAACTTTGGGTCATGACCGAAAGAACAAGATCCCGGATACAAGCGGCTGAAATGAGTTTCCTCCGTAGGGTGGCTGGGTGCACCCTTAGAGATCAGGTGAGGAGCTCGGAGTAGAGCCGCTACTTCTCCACATCGAGAGGAGTCAGCTGAGGTGGCTTGGACGTCTGTTCTAGATGCCTCCTGGACGCCTCCCTGGGGAGGTGTTCTGGGCATGTCCCACGGGGAGGAGGCCTCGGGGTAGACCTAGGACACGCTGGAGGGACTATGTCTCTCGGCTGGCCTGGGAACGCCTCGGGGTCCCACCTGAAGAACTGGAGGAGGTTTCTGGGGCGAGGGAAGTCTGGGCCTCTCTGCTTAGACTGCTGCCTCCATGACCCGGCCCCGGATAAGTGGAAGATAATGGATGGATGGATGGACTTTAGTGGCGAGTTGCATCTCATGATCAAAATGGAAACTCTTGCTTTGTGTTCCATTGGGAATGAACTTGGCCTTCAAGACCAATGTCCCAAGCTGCAAAAATCAAAACATGATCATATTTTTTTGTCCTAAAGAGTCCAACAGCAGTAATTTGTACCAACTGGTGACTGTGGAAGGAGCCCAGGTTGATACCCAAGTTAAGGGCGTTGAAATAATCAAGCCAAGGACAGATGACACATCTTTTTAGATCAGCAACGAGAGAAAATACTCATTTTAGAGATAATCTTATCCATAAATCCATTGGATGCTTTCAAAACTATGATTAGCACGTCATGTTTTGAAAAACCTAAGGCAGCGTGCATGTAAAAGAAAAGAGAAGCCTTGACGGACACCAGTACCCAACCTAGAAATGTAGAAAACATACATAGATCTGTTGGAATAGTGGGATGTTTGTAGTGGGGAAATGTCATCCCTTCACATACATTTAATGATAATCTGATGTTTTGTGAGCAAGACTTCAGTGGCGAGTTTCATTTCATGATCAAACTCTTGCTTTGTGTTCCATTGGGAATAAACCTGGCCTTAAAGACCAATGTCACAAGCTGCAGAAGGCTAAAGTAAGTGCATGTATATTTATACATATTTATATGTATATGTTTACCTTCAAGCATCTCTTCCCATTAATATATGAGTTAAATAAGTAAAATGGAAAAGGTGACAGTTCACTGTTTCTTAGGCCTGTAAAGTGTGGTCTGGAAATGAAAAATATGGCCATATATACACCAATCAGCCTAACATTATGACCGTTGACAGGGGAAGAACAAACACACTCCCTCACGCAAATGGAAATCCCAAATGTCACTGGATGAAAATGCACCCCACCACATGGAAACAACATCAACCAATCAGGAACATGTTGAGGAACATGACAATGGTCCAACATGTTGATCTGACCTCCAAACTTCCTACAGCCCACTGTGATCAAGCATCAACAGGATGCAGTGGAACAAGTTGGACTAACGGAGGCTCCACTGCACAAGCCAGAGCACCCAAAGGATCTTGGTTCCAGACCCCATAGGACACCCTGAGAGGTCCTCTTGTCCATGCCCAATGGTTCAGAGCATTTCTGACCACATAAGGGGGATCAACACAGTATTTGGCAGGTGGTCATAATGTTTTGCCTCATCAGTGTATGTGTAAAAATGTGTATTGTTTCCTAATTATATTTGAAGAACCATTTTGATTAGGCTATTATGATTGGACTGTCTTGCAGTATTTTAGTTTTGTGGCCATACCCGCTCAATCAGTGAATCAAAAAATGGCAAGAAAGTTACGTGTTTTGGTTTAGGAAAAGGTCACGGTCACGGTTGCCGTTTATTTACACCTAGATGACACAATATCCTGCAGCTCTGTTGACTGGGCTACAGAGGATAATACATGTACTTATCCACACCGCTGGGTTAATTTATGTTAATGAATGGTCACCATACTAGCAGGTCCAGCAGGGCCAACCTGAAGCATAATTATGACGGTGATGACAGTCTTTGTATGTATTAGATGTTCTAAGTCATCCGTGCTCATGTCTTTTGGCCTCGCTTTCGCTTTATCTGGTTTCATTTTGCTAGATTTTGATTTAACAGTTGCCCGACATTTACCTAGCCACTGCAAAGACAATGCTGTACTCTAAAATAAAGCAATGGGGGAAATAAAACCCTGAGTAGGGCGTTGATGGGATTCACATTCGAATGGTGACTCCGACATAAAACACAGAGAAAAAGAAGCGGTTGTGGGGGTCCGGAGGGGTCGTGGCCCAGCAGGCCGACACTATATCATGGAAACAGTTGTCATTTTGTTCCGCCGCTGACATTATTCAAACCACATTATTATGATTATTTCCACTCTTTTCCTAGAAAGCCCATGCAGGTCCCGCACATTACAGGTCGGCCGCGGTACAGAGCGTATGATTTCCACCTCCGTCGACCCCCCACCCATTTTTATTGACTTTATGCACAGGAGACATTTTAACTGAAATACCCTTTTTTAATATTCACTCCCGACACAACAGCAGCCTAAGTCATATCGATTGTGGCTGAATTAAAAGTACCTGATGCAGGGCGTCTCTAATCCGCAGGGTCTTTTAAGAGTCACCTGGTCTGACAAATGGGCCCTTTTAAAGGAGTATAATGTGTTCTTAAATTATTTTATTGATGGGAGGGAGGCAGCCGCTCCAGGTACCCATACAAACTGACTTAACACGCTGTGAAAGGGTCAATTTGGCCTCCATTTTCCATTTCTTCCTTATCTGCATTTAGAGTCATGCTGAGAGGCTCGACGTGAGCCGGGATGGGCTTTGAGGAGGTTTGGCAAATTTCAGCGTTTGCTCACATTTAAGAGGTTCCTCCATCGCACTGGAGATTTACTAACAGTTTGTGCATTTGCTTTGTTTTGCGGGGGCTTGTGGGCGATGTTGTGGCGCTTGATTGCTTTAACATCACAGTATTTTATTGTATATATAGAACAGAATAGAGTTACCGCCACCAAAAATACAGATAATAAGCAATTTACAAATGTTAAAATGTAAATTAATGGCTGATTACTAGGTGTGTTTGGCTGTCAGACTGTCTACTTTTACTGTAAAAAAGCATCGTGTTGCATCTTAACTCAGTAGAAGTACAGTTAGTTGAAATAAATAGTAGAAATAATCAAATATTCAATCCAGGCTTGTGATGGATGCAATATTGACTTATAGGGGATTTAATGATTGACTTCAATATCAAACCAAAAATAAGGCCTTAAATAGTGAAATACTCATGTGAATAAGTTATATTATGTGTGTATGCATATGAAACATACAAATAAATTATTATTAAAACTCACAAACATCTGTTTTTACATCGTAACGTCAGTTTTTTCCTAGCAGTTTATGCATTGGCTTTGCAGGTGATGTTGTTATAGAATAGAAAAGAAATACTTTATTAATCCCTGAGGGGAGATTCGGCTGTTATGAGCAGAAGGAGTGAAGTTACCAGATAAATAAGCTATTTATAAAAGCTAAAGTGTTTATTGTGTGGTGCAAACAACGTGCAGGAGTACCAGAGCAAAGAAAAGGTGCGCAACAGGCAACAGAAAGCGACGCTACAAGGCAGAGTTATTGCTTGTGGCAGCAAGGACGTGCACAACATTCACTCACACTTATATTCCTTTGTGTTTATATTGTATATGTCTGGTTCTGGTTCCACACAGCTGCTGCTAGTCGGTTTAAAATGAAACATGACAGGAAAAAGCAGCAGATCTTCTCTTCTGAGACGCTGAAACTGGAAAATATCAGTATTTTCTCATGGTGTTTTATCTGTTTATTCTTATTTTGTTGTTGTACAGTGACCTTGGGTGTCCTGAAAGGTGGTTTTAAATAAACTTTATTACTATTATTATTATTGTATATATTTTAATTCTTGTCCACAGTTATTTTATTTATCTCTTTTCCTTATTCCTAGGGTGACACCAACAGCCAAAATCAAATGCCTTGTATGTTGTGTATCTACTGGGCCATTAAAGCTGATGTATACTTATCGATGCATTACATTTCCAAATGCACAATTCACTTTTTTAACTGCAGTATTTATCCCTTTCCCTCCGCCTGTGACTTCAAACCCACATTCACCGCAAACCAGACGATAAAACACAAGCGACAGCAGCGAGATGTAAAGCCTGCCCCGTCCTGACGCATGGCACAAAGCTTTCAAACCTCCACGCGAGTCTCAGAAGAAGGAGCCTCGCGCAGCGGCCGGCCCCCGGAATGACATTTCGTCTCTCGCAAGCCTGGCAATTTCCCCCCTGAAAATGAATGATTAATATTAAATGGCGGAGAAAAGGTGTGCAACGCTTTTCGAACGAAGCAGACTCCCGCAAAAAGGGAGAGTGCTAATTACATTGCTGTTTGTATGACCTCTGCTTAAGTGCATGAAAGCCTCTTGCAAACGTCAGGTGAAATTGCATTTTCAAGTAACATTTTAAAGGTCCATGCGGGCCCTCAGCCTAATAAAGCCATTTGTAAATGACTCCTCTTTTAGACTCCATTAGGAAGCGGAGCGAGGAACATTTCATCATAGGATTCGGAGTCAATAAGCATGTAATCAGGACGTCCAGAGAATGCAGCAACCAGTGAAGGGGATAATTAATAAGATTGGCTTCTGAACTGCTTAATTACTGACTACTGGCCTCTTCAATTGTCCCATCAAGTGCTGCATTTGTTCCCCCTGTTGCCATTACGCCCCTGACTGACAGAGGTGGCAACCATGGGAGAGATTCAAGACATCTGAGGGTGCATTAATTGGCTATTTACAAATGGAAACCAGGCCGGCAATAACGGAGAGCGGCGATTAATACGTCTGAAGGATACGGGTAGGCTGCTGCCAACCGAGGCTCTGCAGCAGTGAACGTCACGCGTGGTCGAATCCAAAAGGACGAGGGACGGCAAGACGGGATGTTTAATAGATGCTTACCTGCGTTAAAAAACGTAAAGAAGAGTGAGATCAGATGGTGGAAGTGGAAACAGCAGGATGTCATTTGACTGAAACAGAGAATCTAAATAACTGAATCCGAAAAGCTACATGCAGCATTACAGGGCCTGAGACCAGGTTGCTAAAAGTGTCCAGCCTGCATCTCCTATAGCCATGTAAGCACGACACACATAAAAAACCCACATAAAAGTTAATCATATGTACAATTTAATCTTATTTAAATGTGCAATATGTGTAAAATATGCACACAGTGTTATAATCATGCAATACTAAACTGGAATTATATCATTTTTGATGTGTAATGATATAAATAATGCAGTGAAATAAAAGCTATAGCATGCTAGGAGTGAAGTGGACGTCAGAAAGTGCAATGTTTTTTAGTTATTGTCGCCTTCAGAAGGTTTTAATTACCACCATTTCTTTTTTTTGGTTTGCTCATCTGCTTAATACCCCGGAAGGATGGAAGGATGGAGGACAAGTAGCAGGACTTATCCGAGGAGGTTAAAGGGGGTAAAAGCCTGTGAGAGTCAGGGAGGAGAACCACTCCCAGGTCTGCGGGGGGGGCAGAAGGGGTTGAGATTACTCACGTCCACATGAGCCCCCGGCACCTCCAGGGTCCAGATCTGGGCTGGAAAATCAAGACGCTCGACGGGGGTGAGACTCAGAAAAGCCCTCATTCTGTCCACACACACACACACACAGCCTGTTAACATGTGTGTGTGTGTGTGTGAGTGTGTGTCCGCTGACCCATTATGACCTGTCCTTTCTGACGGCAACAAAGGTAGGAGTGAAAGAGGCGTGAGATCACACACATTTAAATCAACTGGGTGAGTGCTCTTATTCATGCGATACTCACTGGGGCCGAGCGCTGACAATGTCCTGCCTGTTCGCTGCCCCCGTGTTGGTCCAGAACGGGCTGAAGTGGCCGCAGCGAACCGACACACTGCTCATTAGATTAACTCATTGTTTTTACAATGTGGGCAGAGTGTGATTAGTTCAATACCTGTTGCGCAGACGTAAATTAATGACTGATTACTGGCTCTGTGTGCGACCGTCAGACTGTCCACTTCTTCTTAAACAAAGCACAGTGTTGTAGCTCACATTTAAACTCAACAGAAGTACAGCTAGTTGGAATAAATAACAGGAACAATTCAAATATTCAATCCATGAATTCAGTACAGGAAATGTAATGATATCAAACAAAAAGGAAGACCTTAAATAATGAAATACCCATGTGAATAAATTATAGTATGTATGTACGCATTCGAAATATCCAAATTAATTATTATTAAACTCGCAAACATCTGTTTTTACATCATGTCAGCTTTTTTTAACAGTGTATGCATTTATTTTGTGGTGCTTGTAGGTGATGTTGTGGTGCTTTTTTGCTTTAACATCACAGTATTTTACTGTATACATCCATATATATGTATATATATATATATATATACATACACAGCTATCCAAGCCAATGAAATAGCAAAAACTGCGGTTGAAGCATCATCGGTGTTATTATCTTTCACGTCTCTTGCAGTGTTGATATATATTTAAATGCGAACCATCACATTTACAACATAATCAAGCAGGGAAGAAATATTCTACATCCCATGGGGAAACATCACGTCTGTCACTATGCCTGTCAACATACTGGCGTTCTGACCCGCCTGCCTTCAACCTCAACCCTCATTTTGACCTCAACAACCAGCGTTTCTATAGAACTAAATTGCAGGATCAATTACCTTCATGTTAAGGGGTTGGGGAGGTCGTGGCGGCAGGAATCGGACGCAGGCCTTTCACCAAGGAGACCCATGATGATGAATCCTGCCCCAACTTATATACACCAATCAGCCACAACACTAAAGTGAATAACATTGATCATATTGGTTCTATGTGGTGTCCGTGTTGATGAGACTTAGACACCCAAATAAACATTGTCCCACAACAAACACACTCCCTCATGCTAATGGAAATCCCAAATGTCACTGGAGAATAATGCACCCCACCACATGGAAACAACATCAACCAATCAGGAACATGTTGAGGAACATGACAATGGTCCAACATGTTGATGTGACCTCCAAACTTCCTACACCCCATTCTGATCAAGCATCAACAGGATGCAGTGGAACAAGTTGGATTGACAGAGGCCCCACTGCACAAACCAGAGTACCCAAAGGATCCAGTGCCAACGTCCTGGTTCCAGACCCCATAGGACACCCTGAGAGGTCCTCTTGTCCATGCCCAATGGTTCAGAGCATTTTGGACCACATAAGGGGGACCAACACAATATTAGGGAAGTGGTCATAATGTTATGCCTGATCGGTTTATGTCCACATCACATGACTTACAAGTGTCGCGTTTTATGATTCAACACAACAGCTAATATATAAATGGGTGATGTACGTTTGGAATTCACCGTTTGAACAGTTATCATGAACTGGGAAATAGCTCTAGAGACCAAAACACATTTATTTCCTCTGTAAATTTAACATCTGGGTCTTTGGGGATTGACTCACCTTTGCAGCCAGCCTCCAGTGGCCATTCAAGGAACAGCAGTTCTGGGTGGTTCGATGCTCCAAAAAGCCCCTAAAGGGTTTATTTCTTTAAGTGGAGCAAAAAAAGCAACACAACGAGGCTGGAGACGTACTGTTTACTTTCATTTTCTTTTGCTTATGCTGCAAAAATACTTGGTTAAGTTTAGGCAACAAGGCTAAGCTGACAGATGTGAGTTGTTGTTTTGTTTTGGTTATGCTGCGGAGATATTTTTGTTAAGTTTAGGCACCAATGCTATCCACCTATAGGTTTTGGATTGGGTTCAAATCCAGTCTTACCCCATAAAAACCATAGGTGTCACGAATTTAACAGCCTTTTTATGGAAAAGTGTGTTTTTTGCTTTGGACCAACGTACCTTTTGCACATTTTCAAATCAAATGAGCAGTATTTCAAAGGTCCGTGTACGTCGCGGCCATTCGTTTTCTTATTTTGAGATTTCAAAATAAAAATGAAAAATAAACTGTTTCCCCTTTTTTTCAGTGATAATACAAAATGAAAAACAGAAAACGGGCCCTAATTCATTATCCATTATCCGTTATCCGATTTAATTACATGTGTTTGTAAATGAAATGAAAATTAAAATACACCCGTGGAAAACTTATTTCTCTACTTCCTGTTGGTTTTGGCTCCGTGACCCGTCTGACTTCTGAAGAAGAGCTAGCGATTTAGCTAGCTCCGCTAAATGGCAGAGCTAGCACTAAATTGCTAGCTCCGCCACTAGCGCTAAATCGCTACTTTGCTTTCTGGCAAAGCTAAAGTAACAGAAAACCTCCAAACCTCCCCAAAAACGTCCCAAAAAGCAGCCGAACGCTAGCGATTTAGCGCTAGCGGCAGAGCTAGCGGCACCACAAGGTCCCTCCAAAGGGACAAATAAACCCCACGCTGGTGAAAAGTCCACTGTGAAATAATGAACAATGTGAGCCAAGCAACGTTTGGACCCCACAGTGGGTCTTCATCAGGCCACGGCACACAGCAAGGTCTGCTAACAGTGAGCTAACACTGGAGCTTTAGATACCAGATCCTTCCTCATCAGAAGTCAGACGGGTCACGGAGCCAAAACCAACAGGAAACAGAGAAATAAGTTTTCCACGGGTGTATTTTAATTTCCATTTCCAAACACATCTAATTAAATTGGATAACAGATAATGGATAATGAATTAGGGCCCGTTTTCTGTTCTTCGGTTATCATTATTATACTACGGGTTATTTTTCGTTTTTATTTTGAAATCTCAAAATAAGAAAACGAATGGCCGCGACGTACACGGACCTTCAAACCTCAGCTGCAGCATCCAGATTTATTTACTATATCTTTATCAACTCTTGTTTTGACTCGGTGTGTTTACTCTGCTTCCAAGGGAGCCCTGGACAAGAGCTCCAATGTGCCTCGACTGTCTGTTTGCGCTCCAATAAAAAAGAATCTTGAATCTTGAAAATGAGCAGCAAAACTTGTAACCCTTGTTTTGCTTTGTAGCGAGCTAGCTCAGGTACTCACCTGGCTGGTAAACTGGTTATTAAGCATTATTTTCACTGTGTTAAATTTAAGTCTAACATACAAAACCAACCGTGGAAAAAGCAACACCAGATAAATTAAGAAAGTTATTGAAGTGCTTTGTTTAGAGAATTTTTAATGACAGCTCTTTTTAGAATTCGGAATATTAAGTAATTCAATAAAAAGTACACATGATGTTGTACTAGACGTATAAAAACTGTTCCAAAGAGTCGACCCGGCAAATCCTTTTAAAAAAACGCTGCATCATCCTTTGTAAGAAACACCTGCATCGTTGGTTAGGTAAGCGCAGGGAGCAAGGTGCATTTTCAGATTTACCCATATAAGCGTGAACATTGCCCTATTCTTCTCTCCCGGTTTCCCTCCCACAGACAGGAAGTGTCGGACTCGGGGGGGTGGCGTGGAGCTTGAATGGCAGCGTTTGCTGAAGGAGCTGGAGTCCCTGGCCGCTGCGTGGATCCCTGCTGGAGCAGCCGAACAGGCCTAAGCCCCTCTTTTCTCGCTGCCTTCCCTGCGGATTAAACGGCTTTCGTTCGCCTCTTTTTCACCCCCCCCACCCACCCCCTCTTCTCCTGCCACCGACGGGAGCGGCGTTTCGCTCCTTCTTCCCATGGCCTGCAGCAGATGAGGTAGCAGTTTTCAGGTTTTTTCTTCTTGCTCACTTGCAAGGAACAAATGACCAGCAAGAACTCAATTAGCAACATGTTCCTCCTGGCTGGGGGTCTGAGGCGCCGCTTGTTCGTCCTGCACCGGGGATCAAGCTGGCCTAACCTAAGTGAAATGACAGCAAGTGAAAGGAAAGGGTGTGTGTGTGTGTGTGTGCCGAGGGCTGACTGCCTAGATTTGCTTAATTGGGTTTGACTTCCACAATTAAAGGGTAATAATGGCCTTTTCAGCCCAGCCACGTTGAAGTGAAAGGCAGTTGCTCCACATACTCGCATCCTGTCAGATGGTTTATTGCAGCGACGGGGAGAGGCGGGAGGGGGGAGAGACGGGGGGAATTGGCAGTGGACTATGGTTAAGCAGTGGTTATTGAGTCTTTGATAGGACTCCAGGAGGCCGGGGCAGCAACAATGACAGAATTAATGGGCAAGGCACGATGAGAATGTCAGCCCAGCGGGGGGCTACTGTGGCCTTTGAGCTGCCTTCTGACGCCTCTGTGATTGTGCTCTCCACAACACTGTGAAAAGGCTTGACCTGTTTGTTGGTGGATCTGGCCTTGAATGCATTTTTTTAAGCTATTGTGCTTATCATCGCAACAAAACCCCGGAGTTGTCTCTGAATGAGCGATGAGGTCACGATCAAGTGGGGATCACTTTGCTAATGCGGACGTATGTATACATCCGTCGGACGATTTTCCAAAACATGACGGGCGAAATGTGCTAAAGTGGTTGGAGTAACGGGGAAGATGGCAGCAGGCAGTCGAATGTGTGTGAAGTGGAGACACAAAGGCATTATTTTAACAGAAGGAATCCTAAGGCTGCAGGGAATGATAAGGCAGGGTCAACAGTTTGAAGATGGAGAAGCGCTAATTTCACTTTACCATGGATTAATATTTAGAATAAGCCCAGCACACTGAAACTAAATGAGATCAACCATTGTGAGCAGTGAAAACACATATATAGTGTATACATTTATATAAAAGTGTATATATAATATGTACAACGATCAGCCACAACATCATGACCACTGACAGGTGAAGTGAATAACATGGATCTTATTGGTACTATGTGGTGTTCTGATGGAAAACCTTGGATTTTAACATCCATGCTGATCAGACTTAAAACATTGTCCCACAACAAACACACTCCCTCATGCAAATGGAATCCCAAACGTCCAAATGTTCTGGCTTTATTTGGATTTTTCTAAAAGAACCCCCCTAAAAAACAACTTTCAGTGTTTTCTTTCAGATTTTCACCAGACATCTGGGGGCATTTTAAGGGGTTATTTTATCCAAACCACCTATAAAAACCCTACGTACCCTGCTGCGTGTTGAAGGTTAAAAGGCAGTATGTCATTACATAATTGGTACTTAGGACAAAGTCATGTCTTTGTTATTATTATTATGATATGACTGTATTTGATTATGACATAGAGATGCAGACAATAAATGAGGGGCATGACATGCAACAAGGTTGAGTCCAGGAATAACATCATGGCTTAAACCCGTTAACCATTAGGCCAATGGTGCAAAGCATACCATGATACAGTTTTATTGTGTTCATGGTGATAGAACAGTTTGTTGATTACCAGCCATAAAAGAATAGCTAGTGTTGTTTTTGTCTAAACAACGACTGTAAGTGGAGCTATCAAGGAGGTGGTTCGGAGTACTTTGGCGGGTGTTATGATAAGTCAGTTGGTGGACAAATTCTGTAAATAGGATAGCGCAACAACTATGTTGGAACCATGTCTCCGAGTTTGTTTGTGACATACATCGACCAGGCATGACATTATGACCACCTGCTTAGTATTGTGTTAGTGATCCAAAAAGCTCTGAACCATTGGGCATGGACAAGAGGACCTCTCAGGGTGTCCTATGGGGTCTGGAACCAGGAAGTTGGCACTGGATCCTTTGGGTACTCTGGCTTGTGCAGTGGGGCCTCTGTCAATCCAACTTGTTCCACTGCATCCTGTTGATGCTTGATCAGAATGGGCTGTAGGAAGTTTGGAGGTCACATCAACATGTTGGACCATTGTCATGTTCCTCCACATGTTCCTGATTGTTGGATGTTGTGGCCATGTGATGGGGTGTATTTACCTCCAGTGACATTTGGGATTTCCATCAGCATGAGGGAGTGTGTTTGTTGTGGGACAATGTTTATTTGGGTGTCTAAGTCTCATCAACATGGATGTTAAAATCCAAGGTTTTCCATCAGAACACTAATAGTACCAATATGATCAATGTTATTCACTTCACCTGTCAGTGGTCATAATGTTGAGGCTGATCAGTGTCCATAAGCTGGGGCAGGATTCATCACTATGGTAACCAAAGCTTTAAAGGACTTTATTTCAACCATCAAATCCGAAAACAAAACATCAAGAGAAAATTAGAAAGAGTCTAAAAACACGGGTCTCGTGGAGGCATGAAAGGCCTGCGTCCGATTCCTGCCGCCACGACCTCCCCAACCCCTTAACATGAAGGTAACTGATCCTGCAATTTAGTTCTATAGAAACGCTGATTTTGAGGTCAAAATGAGGGTTGACGTCGAAGGCAGGTGGGTCAGAACGTCAGTATGTTGACAGGCATAGTGACAGACGTGATGTTTCACCATGGGATGTAGAATATTTCTTCGCTTGCTTGATTATGTTGTAAATGTAATGATTCACATTTAAATATATATCAATACTGCAAGAGACGTGAAAGATAATAACACCGATGATGCTTCAACCACAGTTGTTGCTATTTCACTGGCTTAGATAACTGCGGTTACTCACTCACACACACACACATTCATTCTTTATGGCTTTACAATCAGACTTTAAAGCATAAAGGCAGAATTCAGAACCACATTGTGATGAGAGACTGAGAGATACAAGCACCAATGTGTATAAGGCCTCATGTCACTCAGTGTGCACAGGAAAAAAAGCAAACAAGCCTAACGCACACACACACACGCACACACATGCGCGCGCACACACCACACAAAAGTTTCCAGTGTGGGCCAACTTGTATGGACTTTAAAGCACCCTGCTGTCAGTCATGATTAGCCGTAACGATGGGCCCATTTTGACACTTCAGAATCAAGTCTTGGAAAATAGCCCTGGGAAGAGGAGCCACATGCTACGAGATGGCTTTTCTCTGATATAATTTGTGGCTGCAAATTACAAAACAGAGGCAGAAATAATGTGTAAAGTCAAGTTTGGTGAGGGAGAAAATGGAAAAATTTAGGGCTGTGTGCCACTCTAATGGATATCCTTGTGGCTGGGAGAAAATGGGACTCAATAATGTGTCCTTAATGTCTGCCAGCGTTGTTTCAGGGAACGTATCAGAAGAAATGTCCCCTGCCATTTCTGCAAGCAATCACTTAATGGGACGGGCAAATCTCAGCAAAATGGATGCACTGATCTATTTCTGGGCTTGACAGATGGAGTGAATCTGTGGCTCTTGGAAGACAAAAAAGGAAAAAAAAAAAAAAAGGAGGTAGAAGGCGAAGAAAAGAACAGGCTGCAAACAAGCAAAGATAAAAACAAGCCTTTCACAATTCATTCAGCTACGCGGCATGCCTGCGATGTTTGTGTGCGGCTTAAGTGCAGACACTGACAGGAATTTCAATTATTTAATTAAGTAGGGAAAATGAAAAGACTTAAGTGTTGTGATTTCTGCAGTCTTTCATAGATCAATCTAATGTGCGCTCACATTGGAAATCAACCAAAATGGAAGAGGGGCAAGTGAAGTAGCGTCTTCCTAAATCACGCAATTAAAATGGTAAATTAGTTTCTTGATATATTCATTTAAGTGGTTAAGTGGAAAGGTTTCTCTCCCCGTCCACGCGGCTGTCTCATGGGTGGGTGTGGAGAGAGGCTCCACCATCCACATGCTCTTATGATTAGAGCCACCATTCATTTGCTGAGAAAACACTGAAAGCACTTGCTGCACAAATTAGCCATTTGAAGGCTTGAAAATTCAATTCCGAAGAGTTGATTTAAGCATTTAGGCAAAGCGTGGCTGGAACGTAAAGATTTAGAAGCATTTTGCCCGCTAATGTCGATAACTTCCAGGGGCAATTATAGGTTTTTGTGGCCTTGTGCCTTGTGAACGGCACAGCTGGAAAATACCAGCGTTTCTCACTTCCCCGCTCATTTCCGTCACCTTCACACCTCCGTTCTTACATGATCTATAGGCCTGTTCCATTAGCGCAAAGATGGATCGAAGCTTCTAATTGATAGGATTTCGGCTCGGTTGGTGGATTATTTTTGGCCGTGGCGGTTGTGTATATGTGGAGAATCATGATGTGGAAACGTGGAACATCCAGAAAGATAAACTAAACATGCATCTGTAGGTCAACTATCAGTGTGCTGTGTGATTTTAAATCATCATTTACATGTAATTAAAGAGACATTGCTTGCCATCACGTGTTTATATCACCACAAATCCTAATAATACTATTTTATTGCTGAATGTTTACCCTAATTGCAAGCTTGTCTCCTTAAAATAGTAAATTCGACATGTTATGAGAGCGTTTACTTCCATGCAAAGACACTCTCACTGTGTTTTGTTGTCTTCTTTTCAGCTTTCCTCCCTGTTGCTCCTTATTTCTATGGATCGGTAGAAAATGCATTCTTTCTAGTAGCAACACCACAATGTAAAAACACTCACCAAATGGAAAAATACTCCTTAAAACACAATGCTACCATATGTAGCAACCAATAATGTACATAAAGTTATTATGCTAATGACCTAGCATTAAAAAACCCTTTGAAAATGTAATAACTGCAGCCGATAATGTAATAACACATAAGCAGGACTGCATTACTTGGATATAAAAGATTGTTTGTAGCTTTTGTGCAGTTTGCTCATCAAAAATAGGTCTAGTGTGGGTCGCCGTATAGCTGGCAGAGTTAAGGCGTTACCATGTGGGCGCAGGTCGCCAGCAGAGATTGCGAGTTAGAGTCCAGCTCAAGACCCTTTGCTGCATGTCTCTCTCCTCTATACCCCCTTCACCCTGTCTCTCTCTAACAATAAATGGGGAAAACACTTCTCAGAAAATGCTTTTTAAAAATAGGTCTAGTGGATGGTATAGTGGTCATGTTCATCCATCAAGAATATGTCCCATGTAGCTCTCACTCTCCTTAATTATGGCTGTAAGAGCCAGTTTGAGGATTATTTGTTGTACAAAATCTTTATTTAGAATATTGTTTATTTGCTTAGATGTGTAAATTCATCATTTCATGTCAGTGTCTCTGTTGGATGTTGCATTGTCAAATGAATTTACCACATTTTTTTTTCTTGGAAAACATTTCATTAAAACTTTGTTCAAACATTTCTCAAGGAAAAACGATTCAGTCCTCACTTCAAACTGGATTTAAACAACTGGACTGGTTCTATAATGGCACTTAACTCCAATATACAACATAGAACATGAACACTTATGTACACTGAAGAGTATTATGGATGTTATTGACTCAAAAACTTTATTACGTTATTGGCAAGTTATTACATTACTGACTTTATTACCTCCGCCAAGGAGGTTATGTGATGGCCGGCATTGGTTTGTTTGTTTATTTGTTTGTTTATTGTCAATCTGTTTGTTTGTTTGTTTGTGTGCAAAATAATTCGAAGACTCAGGGACGGATTTGGATGAAATTTTCAGGAAATGTGTGAAATGGGACAAGGAACAAATTATGAAATTTTGGGACTGATCCGGATCACCGTCTGGATCCAGGAATTTTTTTTAATGTAAGTGTAACCAGGTGGACAATTAAATGCGGTTTACTCTAAAAGCCACCAGAGGGCACTCTTGTTTTTGGGGTAACCCCCTGTGACCACATGACTTTTTGGGGCTCCACGCGACAGACAGCGACAGTGACGGAGTTCTCTTTCCTTCCTGAGCGACATACGCACGGTTGGGCCGGCATTCTTATCTCCGGTTGTCTAAGAAGCTGGGAGGCTGTTAGGAGCTGCCGCACTAGAGGCCGCGCCTGTTCATTAGGTCGGATGGGGTGAAGGCCGCATTGTTGGTAGGACATTTGAACTGTCTGTAATTACATTTGTATCTGTAACGTTCCATAGAAAATATGTGAATTGGGAGATTGTGTTGGGGGTGGACTGAAGCTCCTTGGTGGAGGTATGCGCTCTCTGAGTGCTTTTCTAGTTACATTTAAAATGACCAACATCATCATCTCACACCATTTCCTGCCATCCTGTAAATCAACCGGCACTCCGTTGGTTTTTGAAAGCGACATGAGAGCACGTGGATCGTCGCGCTCGGACAGCAGGTGCACATAACAAGGCCTTGTAAGAATAAATCCGTGTGTGGGAGGATTTCAGACATGCCCATGAGCTTAGCGACTTTACCGCAACAATGCAGGGACGCCGGCCGCACACTCTTTGTAATTACTCTCGTCACATTACCTTCCCTCCTTACTCGCCAGTGATACCACATAAATGTAGACTTTCCATAACAAAATTAATCTCTCAAAAGCTGGATGGATTCAAGAAAACATGGATTTGCTCTTCTGTCACAGAGGCATATTGTCCAC
The DNA here is from genome assembly GCA_024666655.1 of Dascyllus trimaculatus. NCBI lineage: Eukaryota > Metazoa > Chordata > Actinopteri > Pomacentridae > Dascyllus > Dascyllus trimaculatus. The sequence continues at coordinate 4,179,247 of CM045459.1, read as the reverse complement.
TTTGATGGTGCATGGAGGATATCAAATACCCTCCTGGCTGCCACACTCCAGATGGAAGAAAATAGGCTGTGGTCTATAAAAATGAAGTTAGATGTAAGTACAGCACTCAAATCTCGGGGAGAAAAAATGCTTTTTCTGGGGCATTTTGTTGTTGTCAATTGGTCTGAGCAACTTGCTGTAATGCAGGTAATGGAGCTACTCTTCTCCTTTCATCTTGGTGGTTTGTGCATGTGTGTGTGTGTGTCAAAGCAACAGGAGTGGGGTTGGGGGGTCGGAGGAGGGGGGTCGCTAGTCAGCTGGATATGGGAAAGAGGCGCAGCAGGAGCAAACACAGCCGGATGATGGTCAGAATGAGGGAAACTAGGTGTCAAAGCACAGCGAGAGGATCCGCACCGGTGTGAGCTGCTTCTGCAAACATCTGCCTGCTATATTTACCTTCAGAGCAGCCAGTAATGAAAGTGGAACTGCTCTCGAGCGTTTCGGCAGGAGAATGTGCAAACAGGGGAATGGCAATGAATCACCTGGATCAGAAAACGATTAATGCCATTTTTAACACCTGATAGCGGCATATCCTGGGTTTGCATTACACAGAAAACACTTTAGCATTTGTACTTAGGATTAATAAATCATTTCTATTCTATTCTACACCAATCAGCCACCTTCTCATCCGTGTTGATGAGACTTAGACACCCAAATAAACATTGTCCCACAACAAGCACACTCCCTCATGCTGATGGAAATCCCAAATATCACTGGATGAAAATACACCCCACCACATGGCAACAACACCAACCAATCAGGAACATGTTGAGGAACATGACAATGGTCCAACATGTTGATTTGACCTCCAAACTTCCTACACCCCATTGTGATCAAGCATCAACAGGATGCAGTGGAACAAGTTGGATTGACAGAGGCCCCACTGCACAAGCCAGAGTACCCAAAGGATCCACTGGTTCCAGACCCCATAGGACACCCTGAGAGGTCCTCTTGTCCATGCCCAATGGTTCAGAGTATTTTGGACCACATAAGGGACCAACACATTATTAGGCAGGTGGTCATGATGTTTGCCTGATCGGTGTACATCCACAAACTTACAGTGTTCACACCTGTGTAGACTTTAAGAGATTGGAGTGTTTCCTCCACCAAAACACAAAACTACACCATTCCATTACAGAAGCGACGGTTAACTGATTGTGGACCATCTACGAATATCCATTTCTTTGTAAAACTGCACAGAGATATTACACTGAGAAAGCTATAGAACATTTATTAGCAACCTCAAGAGAGAGGAAGCACCATTAGTACTCAAGTCTTCTAGCTCTTCCCAACTCCCAGATGAACATGTGGCTCTTAGTTACTTTACTGTTTTCTTGGACTGCCTGCTGTCCACTGACAGCATTGTCCATGGCAGGCATTTCACTCCAGCTGACCAGCCTGTTTGATTTGAAGGGATCGGAAACATACAAGTTGAATTCTGTTTCTGATACAATCGACTTTAAGAGATCTTGAAAATAACACCTGAGTAGGTCTTGATTATACGTACTACTACGGCCCCTACAGAATACACCTTCAGTACTGCAGCTTTCTCAGTGTCATTGACCAACCATGTATCCAAACTCCTTGCCAAAGACTGTGTTGAGGTAAAACTATTCTCTGTAATTAAAGACGGTTTCCTGAAGATTGGTTCCAAGGTCGGTGTGGTGCCTCCAGCCTTCACCATCTTGGCAGAGCCTGACTTCTCCTGACTCCTGGCCAATGAACCATCCTAAGAAAGCACCCATCCGTCGCTAAAAGTGGCCATGCTCTTAATTCTGCATGTCTTTAGGCCTTAATACAGCTTAAATTGTTGAGTTATATCAAACAAATCATCCTCTGTACAGTTGTCCGTGCAGGAAAATTAGCTGTAGACGCTAAAACAGCTTTTTTGGATTGGCCTGCCAACACATTTATTTCTGTGGTCTGTGGAGATTTATTCACTATTCACTCAAGAGGACAGTGAAGAAGTTGTTTATGGCCTTCTGTTGTTAGCTTAGCTTAACTATCACCACTGAGGGTTCGCTCAGCCCTCTGTCTACCAGGCTCTGAGTAAATCTAGGGCTGCACCTAATGATTTTTTAAAATACCGATTAATCCAGCAACTGTTTTTATGATTAGTCCTTTAAAATGGTTACGATGTGGCCTCACTTCGTCACACAATCATGAATTTTTGCATCACTGTGGGATGAGGAAAATTAATTAATCAATCTATTTATTTAAAATTAATGTATCTAATTTTTTAAAATTTAATATAAAGTAGATTTTATTAGAATAAACTAATATAATAGATTTTATTTAGAATAAAAATAAATAAAATAGATTTTATTTAGAATAAAATAAATTTAAATGCAAATTCAATTTAAAATCTAATTTAACAGTAGTTTAAGCCATTTTCTGACTCTGAAAATAAATTGAGTGCATAGGGAACAATAAAGAAACCTTTAGGAAGTCTCATTTGAATGGGACGACTGACAGGGTGTTGATAATTCCAAGGTTTAGAACAGTGCAGTCTTGACAAAGTCAGTTCGTCTCTTTGTTGAGGGGTTTAGCTCGTTCTCTGGTGGATCCATGCTTTGACATGCTATTTTGAGCTGCCTTGTTCTTATCATCATTACATCGCTGAGTTGCCCTCACAGTTGCTCAGTGTTTACCCTGTCACGTTTCAAGTCGCAAAGGAACTCGTACTGAGATTCCTCGATTCAGCGGCAACGTGGCGAGCAGAGCACTAACGCCAGACAACGAGCATGTATTTAATTTAACCGGAAACCAAGCTGCAGGTAAAAGCTTGCAGCGAGCTGTCTGAGGCTGGAAATACCAAAAAAGCGTGTGCTCATGTGGTTTGTAGACTTCAGCCTGTAACTAACGACACCAAATATTTAAAAAGCGTCACTTCGTTTAAATAAAATCTAGGAGGAAATGTGTGAAGGGTAGGAGTTAGCGAGATCATTTGACAAGCTCAGTTTACACTTTATTAAAGGTCAGCTTGATTAAAAAACATGACAGGCACCTACTAATCTTTGCATGACGCCTTATTTATTTAATATTTCACTGAAGATGTAGCACGTTTGTTTAATTTATTTAGGCTTTTGAACGGCGTGACAATGTTTGCTTTCATAATAAGTTAAAAATCAGAGGCCGGGCTGCCAGAGGTTTAGATTTAATGCCTGGCTTGCCCCGCACTAAAGCCGGTTCAGCCTCCCACTTTCAATTGAAACCATGCAGTCATCAGTATTACTTCAGCTTGCCAAGCTTTCTGTTTTTTCAGCAGATTCCCCAAACCACAAAACTGGTGGGTGCTGATTGGTCGGCGGTCGGCCTGGCCTATTGTCCCGGCGCAGAGTTTGTTGTAGCCCCACTTCCCACCCGTTCGCCCTGTCAAACGCTAGCGCCATTAGCCCGCTGAAAATCTGCCCGTCTTGGCACTACGGGGTCTCGTTGTATTTTGTCAGGCTGCCCCGTCTTCATAAGTGTCTTCATAAAAAGAGGTTGATCAAGGTAAGATGATGATATCGGCTCTCCTCCTGTCACTGCTTGTTGCTTTTATGTGTTACTGCTGGCTGGGTTTCACCATGTGGGAACGCAGCTCAGTGTCTAAGAGCTCCACGGGGAATGCTGCAGGTATCAAGACGATGTACAGGTTGCCGTCTTTTAAAATGACACTAGGACAAATGTTTTCACTTCACAACCAGTTAGGCACAAAGAGACAAGCTTATGTGTTGGTGGTGCGACTGCAAAACATTAGAAAAAGACTGAATATAGATGTAGAAGTACTAAATCTAGAGCGACAACTGCAGATGCTGTAGAACAATGAGAAAGCATCTGCATCAGTGAAGTGTAAAATATGTGCTCAGTGTTTTTTCAGGTGTTTTTTTTTTGGGAAAGGAAGAAGAATTTCTGTTTGGAAAGTCGGGTGATTAAGAGGAACAGCCACAACCAAAGCCTCCACTTGCCTGACTAGAGCGCTATCAGGGGTTTTGTATCCTGAACGCCTAAGAAACTGTTAATTCCTCCCGTTTAATGCAACAGTTCCAACGAGACCGTCTTCATTTGCCGGGGGGGGGGGCCAAACGGATTTTTAAAAAGTGGTTTTGTTTAGATTGAGACACCTGCCGGAACTTAGCCGGAGAGGGACGCTCAGTGATCCGGCGGAAATGCAGAGCTCTTCAATAAATACACAGAGCTCTTCAGTGAGCATCCCGTTCAGGTTTCAGACACAACAAGATGTATCCATCTGTCATCCTTCTTCCACCCCTCCTCCTCCTCCCGAAACAAAAAAATAAAAAATAAAATAAAACAAAAGTCCACGGCAGCTCTCCATGAGAAAGAGAGGATGGCTGCAGGATATTGCATCCAGGTGGAACAATGAGCAATAGATGTATCAAGTATCAAAGCATCGCTGGGCTTGATAGAGGCTGTGTGTGTGTGTGTGTGTGTGTGTGTGTGCGCATCTTCATGGACTGATCTCCTAGAGAACAAAGTGGAGTGTACGCACACAGGCGACCCCACAGCTCAATCCAGTAGAAATAATATGTTCATCACAAGGCAATTACTGACACTTAGACCCTCTTTCCCTGAAGTGTGTGTGAATGTGTGTGTGTGTGTGTGTGTGTGTCGCTGTCTACCCGCGCTAAGTGACCTTACGTGTTTTTTGTGCGTCCGCGCAGCTGCAGGTGCAGGATGTACAGCTTCATGGGCGGAGGGTTGTTCTGTGCAGGCGTGGGGAACATCCTCCTGATCGTTTCCACAGCAACCGATTACTGGATGCAGTATCGGCAGTCCAGCAACTACATGCACCAAGGCCTGTGGCGTTACTGCACACCGGGGAAATGCTTCCCACATAACGACAGCTTCGGTGAGTGTGGCCATCCAGACAAGACACGGAATCATTTTATTTAAAAAGCTTAATTTAGTCATTTTTCAAAGTGTCATGTGACGGCTGTTGAACTTGAACGGATGCTGTTCTGACTTGCTATCAAGGCTGCAGGCTTCAAAACATTTTATTGTGCTTTTCAGTCCCGACACTGCAAATTACACTTTTACTGTTTAATCAGAAGCCAGACCGTTCAGTTCCTTCCTGTTGCATTGATAAGATTTTTGATTTTTTGGTCCTTCTTCATCATATTAGCCTGTTAGCCGGGCCTGATCAGGGTCACACCTGAGGTCGCTGACTTGCGGTGAACCCGCCGGTGGCTCCCATTTAACCTTCAACCTTGTCCACAGCCCACTTAGATGCAACCCGCGCCTTCATGATCCTCTCCCTTCTGGCCTGCTTCATCGGCATCATCATCGGCATCATGGCCTTCATCCATTACTCCTCCTTCGACAGGTTCGACAAAACCTTTGCTGCAGGCATTTTGTTTTTCATCTCATGTAAGTACTGTTTTTCTATTCCACTGGTTTGATTTGATCTTAACTGGCTGCAACAGTGCGACTAAGTTTAGATTTTTGAATAAGATATAATAACAGCATTGTACTAATCACGAACAAATTGTGCTTTAATTGCTCCATCACCATCACCGTTTTCACAACAACACACAGCTGCTTGTTATGTCGATAAAGAGCTCATTCACGAGCTGAAAGGTTTCGTTGGGCTCCTGTTTAAAATGCTTTGTTCTGCATACATTATAATTTGGTGAGAGAAGATCCACGGTCACAACTGAAGCACCTAAAGACCGACGACCAGCAGCGACTGTTTGCTGTTTATACAACCTTTTAAAAGCCCTTTCTTTCCCCTCCTGTTTAGGCTTTTTAGTGTTTCTAGCTATGGCTGTGTACACTGGTGTGACTATTAACTACTACGGGAAACGCTACGGAAACTGGAGGTTCTCCTGGTCGTATATCATCGGCTGGGTGTCGGTGGTGCTCACCTTCTTTTCAGGTAAACACCCAACGACTGCATCAGGTTTCCTTTCTTTCTCGAAGGTGCAAAGGCCTTAGTTTGTCAGGGTCAGCTCACATTTACTCTCAAGTGCCTGCAGCTAAAGGTATTCGTGTTGCGTGCGTTTTTAGAAAGCATATAAAACTACACAATACAATGACAGGAAGTAGTCCAGCTAGACGTTGGTTACCTCACAGCTCATGTGATTCTTCCACCATCGCATTCAGAATCAGCTTTTCACTGCGTCACGTGACGAAAGGCCACACTGATGTTGAACTGCTCTGAATCGAGAAGTTCGACTGATGGTGGCGAAAGTAAAAACAACTTTGTGTTTTTCACAGTTGGCATGATTAACTGCGTTCCAAACACACACTTCAACACAACAAAAGCACCTTAAATGTGTGTCCTGATCATGAATGGGCCAGTTCACTCATTTGATTTCATTTCTTATGAGTTAAAAACACTCCAAAACAGCACCTCCCCTCTATTCCCTGGTTCCGCTGCTGAATTAAACATAAAAAACTACACATTTTATCAGTTCAAACGCACGAAATCGCACACAACGGCTTCTCCTGATTCCCACTGATGCAATAATTCATTTTAAGGCGCATGTACTTCAATTTCAAATCAACTTTCTTTTCTTTTTCAGGAATATTCTATATGTGTGCCTATCGGATGCACGAATGCCCCAGGAGTGGAAACTCGCATTAGAGAAGACTTCAACCATCATCCGGAAACAACCCGAATAATTTCAATAAAAAAGAAAAGGGGGGAAAATGTGACTCTTCATTTTCTGTTTTCTGCATTTGTTACGGCCCACCTTAAGTTTTCAGAATCAGAAATGCTTCACTGATCCCCGAAGATCTCAATGAAAAGTCTTAAAATAAGTAGGAGTCTAAAATATGTTAATAAAGACATAAGTAGCAATACAAAATCAAACATACCCGAACACTAAATGGAAATGTACATTCAACTCTTGTACATGTATACACAGTGAAATAAGCAACACCACAGTCGACCTACAGCTGAACCACACAACAGTTGTGTGTGTCTGTAATATATATAATAATAATTACAATAACTTTTCTTTCTATAGCGCCTTTCATACAAGGTTTGCAGCTCAACCAGTCCCTCCAGGATTTTTCTTGGGCGTTTTTCCAGATTGTTGCAGCTTAAAATGCCTGAATTTGTGGCAGCTTTTCTAAATAATTGCGATGTAAGTTGCGATGTTTGAAGCGTATTTGTTGCCATGAAATTGTGGGAGACAGTAAAAAATTGCTAAAAAGTTGAATTTTTTTCTTTGTTTTGTATAATACATTAAAAATTTTAAAAGTTTAAGAAGTTAATTTCACACACACGCTCACAGCTCGTCACGTCAGTTAATGAATCTAACTGACCTTCATTGTTTCAGTGCTGCCACAGATCTGGATGCAACAGCTTCATCACGGTGGTTTGTCTGGTCTGTGGTCCGCTGGTTTCACCCATTCTCCTGATATGTTTACGGTAGAAAAGTGTTTGTCAGTGGATGAATTTCGTTTGTGTTCCACCTCAATATAAAAACAGTTTACCTCCGCTTTGGTGAAGAACATCAGGGAATTGTTTTGCAGGTCTTTAGCAGTATTTTTTGTTGGTAACTGAGAGACGTTACGATCTTCAAACCATAAACAAGGAAGTGAATTCGGTGACGTACGTGCATTACGTTTGCGCTGGGGGCTGCTGTGATTGGTGGAACTCACGGGAGGCGGGCCGAAATCGCGGAAAAGTCGCGGTGATTGGACAAAATTGCAAGGCCGCGCAGGAGATTGGTTGAATTTGCGTTAATTCCTGAAGGGACTGAGCTCAAGGTGCTTTACAACAAAGAAGCATTCACAATTTTACAGGGGTATGAACACTTAAAACATTCAAAAAAATAATAATAAAAACAAAAAGTAAAAATAGAGTTTTACCGCCCCAACACTGCAAAAAGAACATTTAGAACATTAAAAAGAAAACATAAAGAATCAGCCACCCAGGCCTCTCACCTACTGGACCGGTAAATGCAGGGTGGGGATACAGACCCTGGTTCGGGTAGGGGGTAGTGGAAGAGTAGAGGGTGCTGGAGGTGGAGGCAGCATGAAATAGAAATATGTAGATTAGTGTTCCATGTAAAAAATAATAATAATAAAAAAACTTTGCGTCTCCTAATGGGAAAAAAATGGGATCTTGAATGTGTGGATGGGTGGATTTAGCAGCCACACTATAAAGAGGACTTACATGCCTACATTTACATATCCATAATTATGCAAAAAAACACAAACTATCTCTCAATTCTTCAATGCTGCAGTTAAAAAAGAAGCAGAGCTAAGCAACTTGACAAATCCTATTATTTATCTCCAGTAAAGTCTATGATAGGAAACACTGCAGGAGCAGAAGGACCCATAAAGCACATGTCATGTCCTATGAGGCCTAAAGCTCAGGATCCACCTTGGATTTGCTCTTCATGGAAGCTCGGATGTTTTCTTTTTTTAATCTTTTGCGCAGATGCATTCAGGTGCTTTATTCTCCTCCGCGTCCCAACCTTTTCATCCAAACGTGCCACTTTGGTCGTGACGCGCTGCCTGCTTGGAAAAAAAATATTCCACTTAATGAAATGGCCAAGAAAAGCCGCTTAACCGCGTCTCAGGAGCGGATCCTTAAGACGATTTCATCACCATTTGTTTCACTTACTTTCTAATTTTCCTTTCAAAGCAACTTGTTATCCCGGCGCGCTCCGTCAGAAAAAAAAGGATAGAGGCGCAGCCAGGTGCAGCGGGGTTGCCTCTCCATCCGCTTACAGCCTCTAAAACGGGGCTTTCTTCCATGCTGCTGCTCTTTACCTTCACCTGGCAATTAAAAAATACAGCCTGAGGGGAGTTTTCAACCCTGGAATCCACAAAATAAGATGTGTTTATTAGCTTTTTTTTTTGGATGTGGACAGAATATGTACAGCTGTGTGAGTAGAAGATTGATTTGCAGCCATCCACATGTGCTGTAATTTGCATTTTACGCGCCCATCAGGTTCTTCTGCAGCAATAACGCAGAGGAAACGGCGCTCTCTGTGGCGCAAACTGACTCCCGGTGATGAATTTGTTCTTCCTCCCATCTGATCAGATGGAAATCCTGTCCTCCAGTCCAAAGGATTACAACTTCCGCTCTAAACATCTCCCTTAATTGCCTAATAGCATTGCAGCGTGAACGCCGCCTACATTAAGACACTTTCACATTATCCGCGCTGATTGGAAATGTGATGACAACACCGTATCAACAAATTACGCGCCGCCGCTTTCTTCTCCTAAATGGGCGCAGGAGCGGCACTTGTACTCTCCCGGATTTTAATTCTGACAATTACAGCCAATTTGGAGGCAGAATTAATAGACAGACCTGTGGCGGCCTAATCCTCCCGTGACATCGCCTACCGTCACTCGATTCGGGGGGAAACTGCGTCGAGGAACAGTTGGAGAAGTTACACTCCGCCAAATGTTGGTTCCAATTCAAGGCGAGCCAATGGGAAAGTTGTGCGCCATCATCATCATCATCATCATGTGTCCTTATAGAGAGGCAGCTTGGCAGGTGAAGCCCAGTGTATAGGCTGCTGGAGACGTGGAATAAACACAAATTAAAAAACACCTGTGGCGCATAAATATGAAGCCACTGTTCACCCAACAGGCTGAAGAGCAGCTGCAAATATGTAAAAACAAAAAAAAACACAGTGTTTACTTTCTTTTAAAATGCATGCATATTAAATAGCAATATAATCTGCACAGTAATCATGTGTTTTACTGCTGGTCATGTTGTTTTATTCCATGATATATGATTTATTACAGGTTAGAATATTGAAAATCACTGATGTCCACAGCATCAGCTAACAATGGATAACCACCCATTATTAGTTCATTGTAAGTTATCCATTATTAGTTGATGATATGGATGTTTATTCTTGGTAAAAACAAACAAACAAACTTGCAGTGGGGTTTAAAAGCCCCCTTTGCTGTCAACAGAGCAGTTCAGCACCATGGTGAGCGCACCGCCGCACCAACTTGGCTGCGCCTCCTTTTGCATTCTGACCCGGTGTGGAGCGAAGAAATCAGTTTCTGCAAACTACAGCGGAATAGATTAGAATATTAGGCATGTCTGTCGGTGTGCATGTGCAACGAAACCGTATGCACGAGTGCAAGAAACGGAAAAGTGACACCAGTCAGAGAGATGTAAATAAAATCAAAATAAAATAAAAGTTGTATTTTTATTATTTTATTAAGCTATTATTATTATTATTTAAAAACGCAATAATAACAATAATAATAATAATAATTGTTCCACAGGCCCCACGTTGTTCGCCAACCCGGTAAAAACAGCGTGGTTGCTAAGCGACCAGCTCCCATCCGCTGATTCTCGGTTGAATTTTAAGAAGTCGCGGTTCGGAATAAACCCTGCTCAGGTCACAGGTGCGCTGTTTATCTGTTGTTGTTGTTTCTTTTTTTCTTTCTTTCTTTCTCCACCACCTTCGATCGCCTCTCCGCCAATCAGAGCCAAGAACCGCCCCAGCCCACCGCCCATGCGCAGCTCTAATTGGCCGACGCGCGAATCAATTTCCTCGCGAGCCGCTTCTCTCCCCCCTGAATAAATACTTGTTGGGAATCTGCCCTCCCACCGCCACCCATCCATCCATCCATCCATCCATCCATCCATGCGCTGCTCGAGTGATCGCGCACACACACGGGGGCTGCATTTAAACCTGGGAGACTTGGAGGGAAGCGGGCAGATGCTGATGCTGCTTTAAAAGGAGGCAAAAAAAATAACAAAAAATAACAAAACCAAAAAAAACTGACACCATGAGTTTGAACTACGCGTCTGCGGCGCCCACACAGAGGTCGACGTCGTTTTTCATTGAGGACATCTTATTGCACAAACCCAAGCCGCTGAGAGAGGTCATCCCCTCGCCGTTCTGCAGCTCCCTGGCCTCCCGGATGCCCATCCTGGAATATGGATACCCGCTGATGCCAACTCCAATCCTGGCGCCGCATCCGCACCATCCTCTCCACAAGCCAGAGCATCACCAGTACTTCTTCACATCTGGTAAGGCCTGGGGGAGCAGGAGAGCTTGAGTCAGCCTGCAGGAGCACCCGGATAAAAGCAGCAGTATAGTGGCCCCACAACCTGTAGCTCAGAGAGTTGTCCTGATTAGAAAGCCGCTGTAAACAGTAATTCATGGATTACTTTAAGGAGTGTGGCAGTATGAAGGGCCTACACACCACACAGGCATGGAAATAATAATCACTTATCCAGTTGTGCTGTTTTTCCCAGGACATGTACTTTGTTACATTTAATTTTATTCTTTTTTAAAAAGGCTTTAACATAAATTGTGTGCGTAAAAATCGTGCGTAAAATGTCGTGCGTAAAAATCCTGTTTTTTTAAAATTACCTCCTTAATCTTTTCGGTAGCAGATATGATCTATTCTGATAGATTCTGCGTGTGTTTTTTTGTTGTTTTTTTTAATGAAGGGATGTCTTTTTATTTATTTTTAAATCACCTCCAGGGATGCAGATGCCGGCCTTGTTCCAGCACCACGCCGAGCTCCCGGGCAAGCACTGCCGGCGCAGGAAGGCCCGGACGGTCTTCTCCGACTCGCAGCTGTCCGGCCTGGAGAAGCGCTTCGAAATCCAGCGGTACCTGTCCACGCCGGAGAGAGTGGAGCTGGCCACGGCGCTCAGCCTGTCCGAGACCCAGGTATGCGAGCCGCCTCGGGGGCTCACCTGTCTCCCCCCTGCGAGGAGGAGGGAGCTTTTCCAAAAGTGGATTCTTTGTTTGTTCTTGGGGGGGGAAAGGAGCAAACAAACCAGCAGAGTTAGGAAATAATTCATCATTAAATAAATCATTTTTTAGGTAAATTGCTCATAATAATAAACACATGAAATAAAGGTTATTTAAATATATAATCTTTTTTATGTGCCAAAATAGGCCAAAATAGCAAATAATAATAACAATACATGTAAATAATAAAACAACCTTTATTATTTTATTTTTATTGTTTTATTTTTTCTCGCCAATGCGGGATAAACTCAGCTCCTTCTCCTCCGCGCAGGTGAAAACGTGGTTCCAGAACCGGCGGATGAAGCACAAGAAGCAGCTGAGGAAGGCGCAGGACGAGCGGAAGACTCCCGGCGAGCTGGAGCGCTCCGCCGAGAACTCCAGCGAGAGCGACCTGAACGAGAAGCGCGGCGAGGAGCTGAAGCGCTGCCTGGAGCCGGACTCGTACCTGCTGGACGAGAACGACGACGACGACGTGGATATCGAGGATGACATTTGCTCCCCGGATCACCTGCTATAGTAGGGCTGCGGGGCTTGTTTCCACACTGTAAATATAAACCTGCTGTAAAAAGAACCAACAGGTAGAAAACACTGACTTTCCTTTCCTTCCATTACAAATATGTAAGTTACTGTTTTAAATGAAGAGGGGGATATGGTGATATTTATTCAGACATGCAAAATGGGCATATTAATTATTATTATTATTATTATTATTATTATTTAGATCAGTGTCTAGGCTATAATACTACATTACTAGACATGTTATTTTTATTACACCGGTGTCTTTTCTAAAAAAAAAAACATCTGTACAGTGACTATAAATACGCCTGTCCAATAGCTCCTTGCTTTGTACCATATGCAGGCGTCGTGCTGCCCATCTTTTGCACTTTTATCCCAAAACAAACAAACAGAAAAATCCCATGCTACTCTTTTTTTATCGTCACCCCCCACCCCTTCCTTTCCCCCACCACCCAATGTGTATACTTTTGATATGTCATTTGTCCATATTGTTGGAGGTTTTGTAAAAAAAAAAAAAAATCCAGTTTGGATCGAAGACACTGTGCTTCTGACATTTATATTTATGTCTGTAAATATATACATATATGCAGTGCATAACCAATCGGTACTCCGGCTCCGTTTGTTCTGTTGCAGGCCTGCCTTTAATCTTTTTTTATTATTATTATTTCCTACCTGAAGCTAACTTTCTTTACTTCTTGATATCATACTTTAAAAAATAACAATCATCTAAATACACCCGTGGTGCAGCGGGGTTGGTTAAGCCGTGCGTAAAGACGCAGCGTCCTCAGCGTGGAGCTGGACTCTGAATGCGGGGCTGCTTGTTCTCCGCTGGGTCTCCAGAACCCGCTGCGCTGTGAGTGAACAAGCACAAAAAGGGCGACAGCAAGAGCAGCATTTGTGTTTGTTTTCCCCCGCTCTGTGTGCATCCTAAACCTCATCTATTTATGAGGATGTTTCTCGCTAAATTATAAGAATAATTTAAAAGAAAAAAAAAACAGTTAAATAATCGCCAATTTTAAAAAAGCAGGGATAAAAATTTTCTAGCAAGAAAAGAAAAATAATAGTGAACTCAGATTTTTCTAATATTTCTATATGTCAAATATGTGACACTTTAATATATAACCTGATATTAAATAAAAGCCATGAGTCAACCAGACGCTGCTGTACCAAGACAAGAGGCTCAATCAGGAGGACAGTCAACAGAATCAGATCGAACGAGCTCCGGCAGCTTTGTTTTTATCGTTTCTGAAAATGGGATTCCGGTGAACACTACCTCTGCAGCACTGTGTCTGAAAAGGTTGCGTGTAAATGTTAAAGCATTTACAGCTCTGACGTCCACAAGTCTTTATTTCCTCCTCATGGAAATGTCTTTTATGTCCACTCACCCCTGTTAAAAACTCAATATGCACTAAATATTAATTACTTTTGCCCCAAAGTGTGACAATAAAATCAAATAAATCCAAAACATGCTGTTAGAACTCCAGATGTATTTTTGCTGCTGACATGAATCTTTATTATATCCAGTGTTTGGTGCAGACAGATCACCACGAAATTCCCTTTTTACATGTTTTGTTTTTATTTTTTAAATCAGCCAAGTTTAAAATTAAATTACGTGGATGTCATTATTGATATTACACATATTATTTATTAATTGCACAGTTCATTTTTTTGTTTGGTTAAGAAGCTGTGGCTATAGAAAGCATTTTTAAAGATGTTTTTGTGCCTTATCGTCCATTAACGTGGAACAGGAAAGACATCCGGCTCATTTTGTGGAATTAAAGGAGTTTTTCCAGCTTTAATTTACGGCATCAGGGCGCTAATGTCTGTGTCCCAGTCAATATGGAGGATGCAAGAAAACAAAAAGGTTAATTTAATTAATTTACCGACTCATTCATGTGTAAAAATCTTGATCAGCAGACGTTCAGCATCAACATAAAACCCACTTGTGGTCCCTCTAGTCCAACGACTTATAAGGCTCTACAATCAATTAATAAACAAGTGTCTTCCTAAAATCTTATTTATTGTCCAGCAACTAAAAAATGGAGGGGTAATTTAAAACACTATCGCTGGATCTCATGTGTACAAGCCACACAGACATTTCGAGATCTTAAAGCAGCTCTTATCACACGTGTTAAATAGTTTTTATCTAACACTTCATCTGATCTCATCACTGGGAGTTTGCACAAAGACGAGCAAATCCTCTCTCGTCCTTCATGCTGGATTTGCCGTCCCCTTTTCCTACCTTTTGAAAAGCAATTCATCTTCAAAATGTGATTCTGATCAACAAGCAGCAGCAGAGGGGGGGGGGGGTGGAAAAAAAAAAACCCTACGTGGAGAACAGGCCATGCAGAAGGTGATCAATTAAAAGATTAAGCGTTTTGCAACACATAAACGCATCTGCATTTGGGCCTAATAGCAGGGCCATCAGCTCATTTTCAGGAAGCCTGCCGCCTACTGAAAGCGTGCTTCTCACATCAAAGCGTCCACGTCTGCCTTAGCTTCCCAATGGGCAGAAAGGGATGCTAATTTGGCCCCCTTCATGTATAGCAGTGAAAGACTCCTTCAATTAACTGGATTTCAATAGCGAAAAACGAGTAGGTGGGACCGAAAAAAAAAAAGAGAGAGATGCAAAGAGACTCGGTCTGGACGGGCAGTGATTCTCATTAAATTAAAAAGGGCTCGGCCATTTGTTTCCAACCGCGCATCTGAGGACTTAACACTAAAAACACAGAGCTTCAAAGAGCCCATGATGGGTTAAATAGAGACTATAATCTAATTAAAATATTGCACGGAGGTAAATAGTGCTTTGATAATGATCTGAGAGTTCAATTAGTAAAATGAGCTGCTGCTTGAGGGTGTTGTGTGTCGGGGTGGAGTTACTGCTTAGAATATAGTCACAGAAGAACGGACGACCGGATCAGCTGAGCTTTAAAGTGCCATCCTTCATCTGAGCTGAGTCTTCTGCGCTCTGAACCCCCCGCGAGACGCTAAGAAAACAGCAGAGAGCGCGCGGACCTTCCCAGTTTGTTGTTTTGGTGTTATTTTGGACATATTTTCAGCTCGGTTGTACCCGGTCACACCGTTTAATCCTCCGTCCCTTCTGCAAAAACAGTGCAGCATCTGCTACGATAATATTGCACAAGTGCAGCATCTGGACGTCTATTTTAAACACCAGTTGAACAGTGAACCCTTCAAAGTTGCTCCTGATGCCCTGCATGGTAGTTGTCAGTATTTGCATGCACTTATTTCATATCACTGCTGCTGAATCCATAGGGGTTTCCACCTTCGGACAATACAACAAGTGCTACGACTGTCAGCAAGTCAAATCAAACTCATAATCACTATTTGCGAACACTGCAGCACTGAGAAGGACGGCTGGACCTCAGTAGGCCGAGTGGTGACGCCAGTGCCAAAGTGAATGAAGCTACAGGTCCTTCGATGGTCTTTAATGGTTCTAAAAAAGATGTGATACGATAAAAGCCATTCGGAAGTTCACGTCAAGTTTCTCACGTCTTCTAATGAGGCAGTTTTGAGACTCGATTCCGATTAGCGTTCCACTAAGATCTGAATTTAAGCAAGCGACAATCCAAAATCCATGCTTTGTGCAAGTCTATTGGTGACATTTCTTTGGCATCCAGGTTTAAAACAATTAACATTAATATACATATTTTTGAAATTGGTGCGATCCGTTCCAGAGAACAAGGCCAAATACAAAAACCAAATATCTTCAGCAGACATCTTACTAATGGTCTGTTCACCATCTATCATGACCGGTAGGTTTGAAACCTTTATGGCTGTCTGTGCTGAGAGAACAGCTCCCTCTGCCTTCAGCAATCAAGTGAATTTTTTGACCCACAGTGTCGCACAGAGGCAGGCGACCTCCTCGTCCTTTATCCATCCCATCATGATTACTCATAAAATGTCTGAAAATGCATGCGGTAATATGTTGCGTCCTGTACCTGGGAGTGCAGTTACCAGTCAGAGCATGGGCTCCACGGACTGCGTGAAATGCACCTTCCTTCAGGCAGCATGTTGTTTTGTGAAGAGGGCCACGGCCTGCTTTTCTTCTTCATGCCGTTTTCTAAGGAGTTCCAGGGTGGCCAGCTGGGACACGTCCAAGTCCTTCAGGAGAGACGGAGCATGCTCGGACTGGCTCCTCTGTTTCCCTTTGGGTTGAGACTGGACAGGGGGTTTGGCTATGGTCTTGACATATTCCAAGGCCTACGATAGAGAGAAAGATAAAGAGAGACAAATGTATACATGTTAAGCGCTCACTAAATACTGTGTGTACAAACTGTACCCATCCAAAAATATGACTGCTATGTTTCTTTAAGGTAAAGTACGAGGTAGGTGTTCTGTTTATAGAACTGTACTAAATTTATGTTATGTATAATTGATTTTATCTTGTGAGCATTTCAAAACTCTTTAAAAACCAAATGAAACTAAGGCCCTGATACCCACCAACCAGTTGACCATACACCGATCAGGCCTAACATTATGACCACCTGCCTAATATTGTGTTGGTCCCCTTACATGGTCCAAAATGCTCTGAACCATTGGGCATGGACAAGAGGACCTCTCAGGGTGTCCTATGGGGTCTAGAACCAGGACGTTGGTACTG
This sequence comes from Dascyllus trimaculatus, assembly GCA_024666655.1. Lineage (NCBI taxonomy): Eukaryota > Metazoa > Chordata > Actinopteri > Pomacentridae > Dascyllus > Dascyllus trimaculatus. The sequence goes on along the minus strand of CM045459.1, from coordinate 4,162,366 downwards.
GATCCTTTGGCTACTCTGGCTTGTGCAGTGGGGCCTCTGTCAATCCAACTTGTTCCACTGCATCCTGTTGATGCTTGATCACAATGGGGTGTAGGAAGTTTGGAGGTCAAATCAACATGTTGGACCATTGTCATGTTCCTCAACATGTTCCTGATTGGTTGATGTTGTTTCCATGTGGTGGGGTGGATTTTCCTGCTGCCCTCCCATCCCCATCCCCACCTCTCCTGCTATCCCCTCCACCCTCATCCTCACTCCCAACCCAACCAGTTGAGGCAGATGGCCGCCTTCCCTGAGCCTGGTTCTGCCGGACGTTTTTTTTTACCCCTCCCTTTCTAGGTTTGTTTTTTTGTTTGTTTGTTTCCTTCCCACCATCGCTGACTGCCTGCTCACAGGGAATCCAAAAGCAACTTTGGATTGTTGGGTTTTCTGTTTTCTGTTCTTCCTTACTATGTTAAGCGCTATGAGATGGCATATGTTGTTTATATTTGCTAGGCCAGTGACATTTGGGATTTCCATTTTCATGAGGGAGTGTGCTTGTTGTGGGACAATGTTTATTTGGGTGTCTAAGTCTCATCAACATGGATGTTAAAATCCAAGTTTTTCCATCAGAACAGCACATAGTACCAATAAGATCCATGTTATTCACTTCACCTGTCAGTGGTTTTAATGTTGTGGCTGATCGGTGTATAAACAGATGACTTAACTCCTACAAGTAAACATTAAAACATATGCAGTCTGGTTAATTTAGTAATTAATTTTGATTTCAAGAGGTTCAGATTTATTAACCAGGTATCTTCACCATCTCTGCAGCAGTTATGTCTTTACCTTATGATTAATTATTCAGTATTTTACAGTATTTGAGTGTTTTGATGAGCCAGCTGTGAGATCAGTTACCGAGGATCAACAATGTGATGCTTAGTAAATTAAGATAAGTCACTAACAGCCTGCTCTTGTTAAGACCTCGGGAACCATTTATTCTCCCAAACCTCAGACTCTTTCTTTGTCATTTTGTCTGGTCACAACTTTTCTCTCTCAAACAGCCACAACTGCACTTGCCTGTTGAGGGTTCACACTCAACAAGACGCACACACCTTCATCCTGGGAACTTTCTTGTCGTGGTCTTTGGGGTCCTTGGTCGGAGGGAAGGGAATCCTACTTAGCTTTTTGTTCTGCTCGCGGATCGCATTTGAATACAGCTTCTGTCGTTTCAATTTCTCAGCATGATGATGGTGAAAGAGAGAGAGGGGGGGAGAGAGAGAGAAAGAGAGAGAGGGAGGGAGAGAAACAGATTATAAAAGGGGTTTAATTAACTGAACCATTTCTCCCTTAAGGCCCTTCTCTTTGTGTGTCCTCTTGGCAGAGGCTCTCCATGCAACCCAACAAAACCAAACACAGTGGGCCATTCAATGAGCATATCAACATTTACACATATCATTCACTAATAGGCCTGGCTCTGGGGATGCACAGGCCTCACTCTACTGTAAATTGGCCAAACATGCCCCGTTTTTTACAACTGGGGATTAACAAAAGATATACAAAACACAAAGAGCACTTAACTTCTTAGGGGTACTTTCATTTGATTCGTATATGTAATTCTACCTGTGCAACAGTCTGGGGGCCTTCAAATGATGAACCCAAGCAGCTGCAAGATGGTGGACATCAGAATTTAGGCAAAGGACTAGAAGACTATCCAATCTTATTTACTCTTTTTTCTGTATGAATCACTACGTAAAGTTGATGTTGTGGTAATTTGCCAACACAGCAACAAATTCACATAGTATCCTGGTGTATGCAGGGCAGGTTTCATACCATGCTCCTCTCTATCAGGTTTTCTTTTTGGGCTACAAAAACTGAATAAAGGCCAGAAAGGCTCTCGAACATAATGAGCAGGAAAAAAATGTGAAATGTTACATCCACAGATCAATTTCGGCCTGATGTTGGTGAAACTGTTTGATACATGCATGATGAAAAATGCAGGACAGCCGACGAGACAGATGTGAGGCTCTACTTGGTTCTTTTGTTTCTTGCACCAAACGGTGGGAATAAGAAGGGCTTAAGATGAGATACCCAACTACAGACACATCTTTGTGTGATCAAATGAAGAACTAGATGTGTGTGAATTTACGTTTGTACTTGTTTGTGTGGCTTAGTTTGACTTACCTACCCTTCTTGGGTCGATGTGTCGTTTAGGAATTTTGCATGATGTTGATTATATAAATTTTCAGCTTACCTGCATATTTGCCTGTATATGTTAAACTGGTCACTCAGCCGTTCTGTCTGTCAAATATCACCTGAATTACCAATATTATATTCTCATCAGTAAAGTGTCGACACACCACTGCGAGTCATACTCTCAGGTGGAATGGCCCGATCTCGCCACCCAAAGGATCCACCATTGGAATACTTTCCCATACACTGATCAGGCATAACACTATGACCACCTGATTAAATTTTGTGTTGGTCCCCTTATGTGATCCAAAATGCTCTGAACCATTGGGCATGGACAAGAGGACCTCTCAGGGTGTCCTATGGGGTCTGGAACCACTGGATCCTTTGGGTAATCTGGCTTGTGCAGTGGGGCCTCTGTCAAGGAGGTCACATCAACATGTTGGACCATTGTCATGTTCCTCTACATGTTCCTGATTGGTTGATGTTGTTTCCATGTGGTGGGGTGCATTTTCATCCAGTGACATTAGGGATTTCCATGAGCATGAGGGAGTGTGTTTGTTGTGGGACAATATTTATTTGGGTGTCAAAGTCTGATCAACATGGATGTTAAAATCCAAGGTTTTCCATCAGAACAGCACATAGTACCAATATGATCAATGTTGTTTACTTCACCTGTCAGTGGTCATAATGTTGTGTCTTGTCGGTGTATACTCAGACTACTGCCCACTTACATTTGTACCTTAATTGTACAGCAAAGTGTTGATCTTTGCTGTACCTGTTCACGACATTATTTGTTGCTGTCTGTTCCATATGCCAACACTGAATTCAGCCTCAGAGTTCCTGAGGTCAACTCCACAGCATGCGCTAGTTTTTCATACTTTGCTTGTAAATTTAATCCCTTCTTATTTGTCTTTTGTTTGTGTTTAACAGTGTAATTCTTCTTCTCCCTTGAAGAAGAGGTTCTTAATCTCAGTGGCATTCCTCCTGGTCAAATAAAGGTTAATAAACAAATCAAAATAAGTCTTTAAATAGGTGATTCTATGAGTTGTTTACGGTGATAGTATGAGGTCAAAACTGCTCTCTCATCTGGAAACACAATGACAACTATCCAAAAAAAAGAAGAGCAGTAAAAGCCGGTTATATTCAGCAGTGACTCATTAAACCTTGCCATGTTGGCCCTTTAAGGGGAAAATAACAAGCCTGCTTGTGCATTATCCAACAACATCTTAATCTACCTCTGTAGCGTCAGGTTAAATGAACTTACACAACACAGGCTGCTGGTAGGTCAAAGGGTCACTGGCGCTTTCTGCGGATGCGTCACAGACTGACGTAGCAGGTAAGTACTTACTGTCTTTTCAGTGGCTGTGCCGTCAGGGCTGAGGCCTTGGGATTCTGTGTCTGACTTCAGCTGCTTGTAGTCTTTCCCACAGGATGCCTGAGAGAGAGGGAGACGGAGAGCCCAAATGAAAAAAGTTTTGGAAGCTGACAACAGCTGGACCCCGTTTGTGCTCAGGTACACACGGGTTCTCGTCACAATGAACTTCACTGGCTTTGATGGCTGTCAAGGTGTCAGGAGGCTCCGTGGTACGAACAATAAATTCCCCATTTTCATTCATTTTGGTGTTTTTCATCACATTCAAATAATGCATCAAATGACAGACTACATTGTAAACACATGTGCATTTAACCATGTATGTGGTACAGTGGTCCTACTGTATTGTGGATTTTTGAATTGTATATATTGAATTTTGTATCGCGGATTTTTCGCTATATCATGGGATTTTGCGACATATAGGTATTTTTATACATTATTTTTGCGGTGAAATAAGCATTTTCTAGCCTAAAAAACAAAAAATAATATAATCAACTCCCCATAAATACGTTCCTCACTCTGAAGAAGACACCAGTCACGCCTACGCCTCTCACGAAAACAGAAGTTACGGACGAAGACGAAGATACTGCACCACCTGATGAAGCGGCGCCTTCAGAAGAGCTGTAATGCTCTTTTTGGCTGTGCAGCGCATTCATCTCATCGTCATCAGTACTGCACAGCTAAGTCATCATCATCTTCATGGTTCAAGTTGTAGTATACTCACTGGTGAGTACCCATGTAGAATTTTATATGTTGTTAAAATCACGTGGGTTTAAGAGTGTAGGAAGTGTTTAGGAGCACAGGAGGTGTTTATAAGAGTGTGGGAAAGGTTAATACCAGTGTGGGGAGGGTTTATAAAGCCTTAAAATATATATGAATAATAATATAAATATAAGGTCACTACCTTATATTTTCGTCTATCGCAGAGGGTTCTGGAACATAGACCAGGGACCACCGTAATACTCAGACAAAAGTCTTACTGGTATTCCGTGAGTCAAAACTTGATCAAATAGGGCACTTTCTTCTTGACATGAGGAAGTCTGACTCTATTACACTCTCAGCCACATGCATACCACTCATTCAGAGATTGTTTTTATGTTCTCAACAACGCCAGTGACATTTCTCTAGGGGTGGCAATGTCCAGTCAATGTGACAGTCCACGACTTTAGCCCACCACTTTTGATCCATGGTGCCCAGTGGATGGATCCAAATAACTTCAGTGAAAGCTTTTATCTGCTGCCACCAGTAGGTCAAGAGTTAGGGTTGGTCCCTCACTTATCAACAGAAATATCTCAAAATGTAATTGGTGAATTTTAACAAACGTTTTTGTGCAGACATTCATGGTTCGACTTTTGGTAATCTCTTGAATTGGACCACCACTACATCACTTGTGTCACTTCATATCATATTGAGTGTAACATTTCAGCAGCTATCACATGGATTGCCATGAATTTCAGTTCAGACATTCATTTTTTCATTAGGATAAAATTCAGTCTGCCCAATTCTAAATGACCAAATACTTGTAAAATTACTAGGTCATGTTAACTACTCAGTTTACTACAAATAAACCAGGTGTATATCACCACTTTAAATCAATTTGTATAGATTGTGTTTTATACTGTTTTCCTGGGGAAGATCAGGCAATAAGATGACTCAAAGTTTATACTGCTTTGAGTCATGTGTGAGGTTTTAAACGAGTTCGCCTTGGCGCCGTATACTGCATGACATACAGCACTCCCTCATTAGGATCTGAAGGACGCCGATGGTGAACTGCAGTTTAAATGTCAAACAATAGAGGCAAAGACAGAAAAAGAAGCACTGTGCTGATGATGATGATGATGATGTGGATGTATGTGCATGCGTTTGTGCGTGTGAGAGAGTCTTAAAGCTGTCTCTAGACAAAAAGGATCTAATTACTCCAGATTTTACTGGCTGCATTTTAGGATTTCGGCTTGCTCCAGCCATTGGCAGTGGACACAACAGGGTACTTTTCTCTCCAACCCCTAAGTCACGCTCAGCTGCTTTTACGCCTCGGCACTGCAGGCTGCTTTAGAAATTGAGCCTGTAATCTCGTCAGACATGATGGCTACAGTGGGGGAGATTTGGGGTGGGGGGAGTCGGGCGGGGTGGGGACGGCATATGTACTTTTCAGTTTTTTTTCGACAGACAAGAGGTAGAGATAACTCTGCACACTGACTTCACCTCACTGTTCATTAATTGGCAGTGGGTAGCTGGTTTGTGTGGGGCTGGTGCTTCACCTGTGGCTCGGGAAAGTTGGTCCACGGTCATTTTCATGTAACCAATGCTGCATTTCTGATTCTGCCCATGACTTTGTTCCATAAATAAATAAAACAAAATAAAACATCATCAAGAAAAACCTAAGTGCTGGACAGAAGCTGGAGTTGGGAGACATGTTGGGGTGACCGCGGGTGTATTTATTGGTGACACATCTGAACCAATCACTTTACAAACAAAGCGAAGCAAACGGGACTAGACGAGCTAATCTAATTAGCAGCATCACTGTTTGTAAGAGCAGGGTGCTACCAGAGCCGTATCCTGGGTGTGACCTTGGTGAAACTTGCGCCTTACGGACAGCAGAAGGTAACATCAGGTGACTCGTTGTCTAAGTGTCCAACTAGTGGTGGTGGTTTTGTTTTTCTCTTTGAGTAGATTGTTATTCATTTCTGCTTTGTAGGTGAGTTTGTAGGTTTGCTCTTTGGGTACAATTCGGTTTTGCAGCATTTTCATAGCCAGCAGACGTCCTCTGGTTTGGCTCTGGTTGTTGGGGAAACCGATTAGGCTGTCCTTTCGGTGGATTTTGCTTAACAGCGCCGTTATTGGACCTTGTGGTGAAAGTGAACGGCATAACTCTTTGGGCCTGCTTGAAGTGGAGTTTTGCGATCAGGTCTCTGGTAATGGCCGAACAGGCATGAGTTGAACACTAAGCCATCTGTTGCTTGACATTTTGGAGGTATCTGATCAACGTTGGCTCCTGACTTTTTCCACCCTAGTGGATGAAGTTTGAGCAGGTTTTCAAACATGTTAAAAAAACTAAAAAAGGACCAAATTCTTGCTGTGTCCGAAACATTTGAGAGAAACACTGATCCACAAGCAAAGGAAGTGGATGTTGTCAATGTTTTGGTCGAACTTGACCCTATTAAAGATCAAGAGAGAAAAAGAGGCAAAAAGATGTTGCAGGGCATTGAGTTAAATGGTAAATGGTCTGCACTTACGTAGGGCTTTTTTCTACCTTAGTGGTTCCAAAGCGCTTCACAATGTGTTTCTCATTCACCCATTCACACTCCAGTGGTGACAGAGCTGCCATGCAAGGCGCTAATCTGCCATTGGGAGCAACTTGGGGTTCAGTGTCTTGCCCAAGGACACTTAGGCATGCAGAGGGGCCGGGGATCGAACCACCAACCTTGCCATCAGTGGACAACCCGCTCTACCACCTGGGCCACAGAGTTGGAGCTGGGTCAACCAAGTCCTCAGCTGCAGTGCAAGTATGAAGCTCTTTCTGATGTAAGTAGTTGTCTGAAATCAATGCATTAATTTATCACCAAGTGAATGTTCTCATTGATCCTTGAAAAAAAATTGTTTTCTGGATCTGGAGTGGCCTGAGGACAAATGACCTGCTGTATCAAAAGTGTTCTGGAAGGGAAGACACACACCTCTGTGGTATTAGATGTTAATCAAAAGAGCGACTATGATACAGTGAAGACGGTGGTCTTGGCTGCTTATGAATTATTCCACTAGACTTTGGTTGCACAGAAGTGAATAAACTTTTCTTGATTCAGCAGAAAGTAGTTTTTGATGCATGGTTTCTTATCAACCGATCTTTCCAGGAGCTTCAGGGGATGGTTTTAAGAGAACGGGTTAAGGGAAGTGGGCCGCGTTATCGCTAGCCTTCATAATGTGGCAGGTAAAAATCTTAGAAAGGCAACTATGATGGCAGATTCCCAAAAGTGAATTAAATGTGATCTTCCTGGGAGAGGAGAGTCAGTTAAATCGGAAAGGTAGGGAGGAGAGGATATTAACGCAACCATGTGGGCTGCTCAGGTGACTTGTGGGATAACCAGAAAGTTTCATTGGTTCTAAGACGACTAAACCCTTCCTGGATGCCTCCACGTTAGTCAGAGGTGTTAGACATCAGGTTGTTCGTGCTTCCCTTCATGAGATCTTTTTGAACACTAACTTGGCTAGCAGACCTATCACAGTGGGGTTAATTGTTTGATATTTATCATAGAACTTGTTCTACGTCTGGTTGCTGCTGTTTGTCTCAGGAGGCTCTGGTTGAGGAGCAGAGTGAGGATCCCTCTGTGGTCCTGAGCTGAGTCTTTTAAAGGAAGTCAGGAAGTAGCACGCCGTTTCTATCCACAAAATGATGTTTTGATGTGGAAATGGCATCTGCCAGACTGCCGAGCTAATGACCACTGGTTTGTAGACATACAGATTGTACTCGTCTTGCTTTGCCAGCCCATTCTGTGAACATAATGGTCCCGACTGCACCACACCGTCATTCTGCTATGGGGGGAAAACGCTCTGTTAGTATTTCTTCAAATCAACCACGATGGTTGTAGGTGGACTAAGCGAACCATTTAGCTTCACTATTATTATTCAGCTGCAAATCCTTGAAAAAACTTCCTTTGAAAAACAACCTACTGAAGCCATATATGGAGCGAGACGTCTAGGCCTGTGTGGTGAACAGTCAAGGTGATGTTTGTGGAAGCACCTGAGCTACCTGCCTTTGGGGCAACACCAAGACCTTACAGACCTAGTCACACATTATTTGGACAGAGGTGATGCAGTTCCCAACAAACAACTCTCTGATAGGGTGCTGCCTCAGAGGTGGGCTAGGGTTGAAGTGGGTCTAGGTTACAATATGGAAATCAGTACTATTGAAACAGAGGTCAGTAAGAGGAGCCTGACATTGGTGCCGGTATTTAAATTGACTGGATTAAATGATACTGGAAGGTACCCTTATTGATAGGGCTAGGTGTGGCTCTGCTTTAGTTACACCTCAAGCTCCCTATCTGTACAAAGTTCTACCATTCGGGGTAAAGAAAGCTCCACATACCAGATGAATGATGAAAATGGTGACTGCAGGATGAGAGGAATGTGGCTGCTCATATAAGCTGTGTTGTACTGCATGGTTCCTAATGATCTGATTCCATATAGAATAACTATCTGAAAGGTTGGAGGCTGCACTAAATCAGCCCAAAAATCTGAACTTGCAAGGACAAGTCAGTTATTTGGGCCATTAAATGAGAAAAAGGATTAGTGCGGCCATGAAAAGCTACAGTGCAGGCTATTGTAGATCTTTCAGTGCCGCATGCTAGAAAGCAGCTTATGGGTATCCTTGGCAAATGCGGGTTCTATCAAAGATACGTGCCTAACTTTGTAGACATGCCTCTGACAAATCATCTGCAAAAAGTAGAGTTTATGTGGACAGGAGTAAAAAGTAAAAAACGGAAGCTATATTGTTTAATTTTAGCAGTGAAGTCGTAGAAATAATAAGCTTGTGCACCCTGACTGAAGCCTTTTCAGACATGAGATGTGCAACACTGCTAATTCATCAGTCTATTAAGTGATTGAATTCTGTCACTCAGACATATGTAGACGACTTTTATGTTAATATTCCTCACAGCTTTATTAAGACATACCCTCCACAGTGACCGAGAGAGCCACAGTGTGGAAATCTAAACTACCAGCGGCTTGTCAAACTGTCCAAATATCCTAGTTTATTTATGACCCCCTAAACATCTAACAGCTACTTTACCAACAGAAAAATAAAAATATGGTCAAGAGACAACCAAGAGTAACCACAAAGCAGGTCTGCAATGGATTAGAAGCTGCTCAGTGTCCACAGTCAAGTGTGTTGTACGTCACCATGAGCTGAGAGGCTGCAGTGCAAGAAGAAAGCTCCTCCTCAAGAAGCGACACCTTAAGGCTCTTCTGAAGCTGCTGATCACACGGACCAAGAAGAGGCCTCCTGTCATACCTTCTGTCAAGCATGGTGGTGGCAGTAACATGCTCTGGGGCTGGTCTGCTGCCAGCGGAACTGATGCTTTACACAAAGCAAGCAGAATAATGAAGGATAATTACCTCCTTATTCCTCAGGAAAAGTTGGGTAAAAGCATGGCTGAATCAGGCTAGAATTAAGACTTTGGACTGGTCCTCCCAAGGTCCTGACCATTATCAAGAATCTCTGGACTGTGCTTTAGAAAGCATTTCATCCAAAAATGAGTATTGCTGTACGCATGTCTTTGACCTACAATAAATCTATGAAAGAATCAAAACTCATGATTGTTTTTTCTGACAGAGATATGTGTGTTTCAAAGATTCTATCACAGAAAATAAGAGTAACAGAAGTCATTAAAATTCTGCACTGTCCTGATATAAATGGTCTTTACAAGTGTATATATGTACATATGTGTCCTTCTTCTTCATGACTCTATCTTTGCCATTTATTATTTATTTTCAACCAAGCGATCTTATATTACATAGGGTGGGACTTTTCACCCTTGTAACCCAGAAAAGAGAGGACAGCCGGCTGGCCCATTAGGCAACATAGTCAAATGCTAAGGGTGCCGTGGCCTCCAGGGGGCGCCACAAAATCTGGAAGTAAATCGCCGATGGAGGGAAGCGCCGTATAAAATCTCTCCGAGGGCGCCACATTGGGTCGGGCCAGCTCTGAGTGAGAGGGTAGCATTTAACCCCAACCCAGTAATTTTAATGCTTTATCTGAACCAAGCTTCTAACATGTAAGGGTGTCTAACAAAGCGGGATGTTTTCCTAACCAAACTTAAGTCTGGTGATCTCTCCTCCGTCACAGGACGCCACCCTGGTCTTCCTGTCGCTAGTTTACACCATCATCCACCCCCTCCTACTTCATAACACAGATTCTCTCTGTCAAACTGGCTGCTTTTTCCACGATATTGCAGGTCATAAATTTAATCGTTCAGAATGCAGTTTACTTAGACAGGAACGTAAGTGGAGACAGGGATGTACTCGCTTCTGTTGTATGCTGTGTTTTTGCAGCAGTTACTCGTATTTAAGCGCTTCCTGAAGCCACAGCATAACATCCAGATATGTCTACGTAACCACAGAGGCAACAGGAGGAGGGCTGAGTGACTTTCTGCTCAGGACCCACCTGCACAGCCCGGCCTGACAAACCAGGACAACAACAACAGCCAAATCATTAAATGCAAATGGGTATCTTTAGTTGCCCTGCGCAGACTCTCCCCCTTTTAATCACCTTATCCTCTAACACTTCAAATGGCTTTTCAGAGGCTGCCGCGCCGCGGTTTATATAGCCATCTTCTTACAGCAATTAAGTGTATCTTAGTGGAGCTAGACAATTAACCTGATGTTTTGTGCCCTCAGTCACCAGAGCACTCTTGCTGGATTAAGCAGCCCCTGCATTAAGACAGCTGAGGGGATTACTCGGGACTTCAAAGGGGTATTTATTTGTATAACCTCTCGTGTACATGGGGATTAACAGGGAATGCTGCTGTCAATTAAAGAATTCATGTATCACTTTTGTAAGGTGAAACTGCAAAACGAGCTCTTATTTTTTCTCATTTAAATGTGATTATTCGGGGTGTGTTGAGTGTGTTTTGTGACCGCTGAGCCCCGTTTAAACAGTTTAAAGCATGTGGACAAATGAATACGTTACACTACTGATGCATGGTGATGGCTCCGGGGTAAAACCAGTTACTCCCAGCCCCTGAATGCTGTGATGCAACAGCAGGAACCCGTCTGCTGCCTAAATATCTGTCACCACTTGGGGTTCCAACCACTGAGAAGGACTGGGTTGTTTGTTAGAAATGGGAGTGTGCATACTTTGATTGAGAGCAGATCAGAGGAGTTGCTTTTCAGCCTGTGTGAGATCCAGATTAGATGGCGGACGGATCGTTTCAAACGCACAAGAAAAGCAGTGATGAACACAAACAACATGAATGAAGGTCACAAACCCTGTGAGTGCCTTTTGCTCGCATCTGCTTCTGTCTCTCCATCTGAACGAGGTAGCCGTCAGAGCTGCTTCTCTGGATGGGAAACGCTGCGTTCACGCCGGGACCGCAGCTCAGCTCAGCTCCTTTCCCCGTTGTTGGCTTTTCTATGGGAGGCAGAACTGCGTAGGAGCCCATGACCTGTGATAAAGCGCTTGTGAGTGTCCTGGGGAGATTCTGAGCAGTGTAACCTTCATGTGGACTCCACCTCTGGTCCTGTCCTTCATAAGGCGGCCACTTTAATTCTGCTGTCCTGGAACACAAAAAACATAGGTGCATAGGTAATGAAGGCTTTCGTGATGATGGATTACAACAGTGGTTCTCAACTGGTGGGTCGGGACCCAAAAGTGGGTCGCAGAAGCATGCCCCTCCAAAAAAAGTAGTGGTATAAAGCAGTGGTTCTCAACTGGTCCAGCCTCAGGACCCACTATGTCTCTATTAATAACAGTCGCGACCCAACTTTCTGAAGTTTGCTGTTCCTGTTAACTAATTAAGGTTTATTTGGATGTAGTCTCAATACACTTTGATAGCTAGTGAAAATTTTAGTTTATTTTTTGCTCATTTTGGTTAATTTGGACACTTTTACCAAGTTCTGGGCATATTTTGGTTCATTTTGACACATTCTGAGCACATTTTTGGTTCATTTTTGGGACGTTTTAGCATAAATTTCTCCAATAAGCCGGCAGAGCCAAATCTAGAGGTTAATAGTGGGCAACTACTGGTGTCACCACCACTAAATATCCTGCTACTGAAAGCAAACTGTGTCATAAGAAACGTGTCCTTTAAAATAAAAGACTCCATACTTTTATACGCTTTTATATGCTTTTTTGGGGGGGCATGCTTCTGCGACCCTCCAAAAATGGCTTCGTGACCCACTTTTGGGTCCCGACCCACCAGTTGAGAACCACTGGTATAAAGTCTTTTATTTTAGAGGGCGTGTTTCTTATGACACAGTTTGCTTTAAACAGGAGGATATTTAGTGGTGGTGACACCAGTAGTAGCCCATGATTAACCTCTAGATCTGTCTCTGCTAGCTTATTTGAGAAATTTATGCTAAAACGAGCCAAAAATGAACCAAAATGTGCTCAGAATCTGTCAAAATGGGCGAAAATATCCCCAAAACTTGACAAAAGTGTTCAAATATACCAAAATGAGCAAAAAATAAGCCAAAATGTTCCCAAGCACAATTGAAATACGCTGAGGCTACACCCAAATAAACCTTAATTTGTTAATAGAAACAGCAAACTTCAAAAATTTGGGTCGCGACCGTTATTAATGGAGACATAGTGGGTCCTGAGGCTGGACCAGTTGAGAACCACTGGATCACAAGACAAAAAAGTCTTTCCCTATTTTAAAGATTGTTGTCGTGTGTTTCGTACTTGTTTTATAAGATTAATTGCTAATATTTGACGCCATGTAATCTGAGATCCAATCATTATCTTTCTCATCTGTATTCAGTACCTTTGCCACTGTTCAAGGCCACTCTCCCAGTTTTGGTGGGAGCGGTGTACATTTAGCCCTTTCCGAGACACGTGGCTGGACTTTTCCAGATTCGTCTGTTTACACGCCGGAGACAAGGCGCCTTTAGATGCTGAGTTCTTTGGAGTATGATCGTGAAGAGATGGTAAGCTGATGATGGCGTCCTGGCCCATTTGCTGGAGCAGCGGAAGTAGGTGGGACGGGGCATTGAGGTGGATGCTGAGGTGGACTGTGGAGGGCAGAGGCTGCGATGAAGTCGTCTTCTGCGCTTTTGTCTGAGTCGTAGTCGCTGATTCTGCTAATTGGGAGCTCAGACAGTCTCCATGCTCAGCTTCGACCCTCGGGGCAGGAGGCTGCTGCCGCCGAGAGGGGCTGGGGTATTCTTTCCGCTGGGCTTTCCTTCCTTCGCTGATCCCGGCGACCTGGTTTTAAGTAGGATTTACAGTTAGACAAAGTACATTTTTCATTAATGTCAGGTGTCTGAACAATAAGGGTTACTAATCTGGCCAGGACTGCTTTACAGCATTTGCACAGGTGTCAATTCACAAAACCCAAACATGCAAACAGGCAAAAGTCAAGTATATTATTAGCATTCAAATCAGACAAAGCATCAACTCTAAATCAACCCATTTACACCACAAAAACAACAACAGACAAACACGAGCTTTGAGTTAAGAGGCACAATTCTCTCCCAAGGGTAAGAAGGGATGTCGCGCTTCTTTGCATGATCTGACCAAATTATTTACCAGGAGGTCTGTGAGTGTGTGTCTCATGCATCTAATGCCGCTGATTTAGCAAACGCCAGCTTTGCCCATTCCAAAGGGAAAATATTTATACTCCTGTGTTTGGCAGCGCTAAGATGGCTGCTCAAGTGCTCCAAATAACAATGTTTCTCCGCTTCTTTTCTTTTTCCTTTTTGAAAAATGTTTTTAAACCATTTCTGGCAAGCCTTAACGCAACGACGCCATCGGGGTTTGCGTCCGGGTCGGCAGCCTGGTGGTAACGCTAACACAATTAAGCTTCCATGCACAGAACAGACGTTTCCTGATGTCTTCACGCCGCTGACTGGGACGATGTCTACCAAGAGGGAAAACGGCGGGTTCCTACCGTCAGCTGCTGTGTTTTCTGCAGCGAGCTTGCCTTGGGAGCCGAACTGCCTTTTTGACTTCCTGCACTGGCCGTCTTCTCAAGGGCTACATGCACCTTCAGAGAGAAGACAAAGAGAAAGCAACATGCTGATGCAAAAGAAAGCAGGAGCAAACCCCCTTTGTATTCTTAATTTCTATATATTGGAACTATTGGCCTCAGTGAAGCCCTACTCAGGAGCATCAATACTGCATCCACTACTACAAAGCCTGCCTTCTGTTAGCACATCATATCACATCAATTTGCTGTTTGTTGTTGCTAATGTACCCATTTGTAGCACAGGAATATGCTCTGCTGACACTGTGATGAAAATCACTTTGTTAACTTTGGGACTCCCCCCAGTGACAGAGGACCATCTGGGCGGATCGATGGTATTGACGGCCTGAAGACTTTTTCCACTGAATGCCACTAATTCTTTGAGCTTGAAAAGGTGGTCATGAAGAGTGAGTGAGTCCAGTTGTAACGTATCCATCAATAACGCGTTTGTGATTGCATCTAATAGCCTGAGATGCTTCTATTATGCTGAGATGAAATGTTGTCCAGCCAGTGCAGACTGCAATGGTATTTCAGGCTTTAAGCTACGTGACTTTTTATCTTACATCACATTAATTTGGCAGATGCTTTTGCCCCATTCAAGGAGTTTAACATCCAGAATTAAGAGTATATATACAGATACCTTGTCTCTACCTTAAAGTGAATTGTTGTGCTTTTAGTAATCACCTGAAGCAACTCAACAACACATTTGGGTGCTGCTGTAGTTGGTAAATGTTAAAACCAGGAGCAGGGGTTGGTGAATCTGCCCGGCAGCGTGCACACTTTGCACCTCTCCCCTTCACCCGCTGCCCCTGCCACTGCCTTTTGTCAGCCATTATAAGAATCCCAATCAGCTGGAACAAATGATCAAGTATGTATTGCATTTTGAGCACGGTAAGCTGTGTAATATCTTTTCTCCTAAATTGGGAGGCCCGTAATTGCTTCTCTGCAAGACGATGTCGCAACAAAGTCTGGCAATTGCAGCTAGCTGTATTACCTCCTGTACACGGGAAACATCTGCTTTTCACGATGAAGACTTCAAAGGGGCAGCGGATCTTGAATTGCATTTAGCTGCTATTGTGGCCAGCCCAGGTAATCTTGATTAGGTGTTTAGACTGAGGCAGGGTATACAGTGGCAGAGAGCTCCCCAGAGCTTTGGTCTAAAGCTATTAAAAGATTGTACATTATGTTCCCCTGGCTTTGAAGTGAGGGCCTGGAAGAGGAGAAGGGACTCTGAGGGCTGAGTGCAATAGCAGAAGATTGATCTGCTACTTCTGTCTTTATCAAAGGAGGCCCAAGCCACGGTGAAACCAATCATTGCTGCAGCCACTCTGCCACTTGGCCGGGCTAAACATTTGCTGCATTAGGAAATTGTGTACATTTAATAACACGTCTAATTATCACAAGTTGTCTTCGGATGGCCGCTTGCCTCAAAAGACCAAATGGGGTATTTTAAAAGGGCCTGGTAACAACTAGCTCGTCTGAGCTCGCATTGATTTGTGAAACTGATGCGATTTGTACGTAACGTCCGTCTCTTATAAGAAAATACTGATAAGGATCGGGAGAAGGCCGCTAAAAGATGTGTGGTTACTCTAATTAGGAAAATTTGTCTTAAACTTATATTATCTGCTCTTCAATATTGCATTTACCAGTAATCTCACACTCATCTCACATGCAGTAGATCAGATTCTAATCTTCAGTATTTAGTGTGTGAAAGCAGCCCTGTTAACTCCTAAAAATGCCGTCTCAATAACTAGAAACTAAACTTACCCTTTCCTGCTTTCCACAGTTACTTAAATCGCTGTTCTATTCAATGATAAATCTCATGATGAGAGCTTCCCTGATCTTTTGCTCATGTCAGCGAATCAAGAACGAGCGGTTCAAATCACACAAATTTCACTGGTTAATGCTGTTTAAGGGTGAAACGTCTCCGTGAGCATGTTAATCACAAACTATGGTGCAATTATTACCTCGGTTTTTGCTCATCTTATTCTAAAACAGTTTATTTTATAGATATTTTGTGGTTAAGCCTAGTTCTAATAAGCTACGCTGATACGTTACACAGTTGCTGTGACACACCCGATTCGAGATTAATCCTATGAAACAGGAAATAGACTTCATTCAAATAGCTGCCCCTTCTTTTATGCCCTGTGTCCCCCATTAAGTAAGGCACGTCTTTGGGGAGGTAGGGCAATGGAAAACTAATAAGCGAATTCAGAGGGAAGATGACAAAACACAAGGGTTCAGGAGAGGGAAAGGCTCTGGCTCTGTTTACCATTGCACAAAGCTAACGGCTCTTGACTATGTAAATGGTGATGATATGAGACATTGTGGAGGGCTGGGGCTCAGATGGGTGAACAAGGTTGGGGGTATTATAGCCAGTCTTGTGGCCCGACAAATGGGGAATGTGGGCCATCCTGACCAATTATGCCACTGTGCCAGGTGCAGGGACGTCTAAAAGCCTATTGGTAACCATGCGTCTCTGATGTTTTTGTTGTACACATCAACTCTTAATAAGCACTGCATAGCCAGGCATATCTCTTTTTATATGGTGGAAGAGAAGGCAGATAAAAACAGGTAGGCTCCTTTGTCAGATTAATTTTCCAGACGAGGTCTAAGGAAAGATCTTAGGATTTTTCTTAGTTGCTGTCTTAGATGACAATAAGACCAATAATATGGCAATAATAATATTAATACTAAATGAATAGGGGCTTAAAGGGAAAAAATACGATGAAGGAAAAAGAATAAAAACACAGAAAGCAATTTTGATTTATATCCTGCTCATGAGAAAAGCTGCATTCAAGCAATTCCCTTAATAGTGTCTCGTTACTTCTCTTATTGCATAAATGCACAGCAAATACAGATCTCTGAAAAAAATGACTGAAAAACAGCGCTGACAAGCCCCAGAACAGACCTTTGTCTTTAAAACTGTTAGTGATTGTAGCCCAGGTTCAAAGGACTGAGTCATACCACCGTACTATAATAATAATAACTTAATTTTCTAATACAAAAAAGCTTATATGCACTGCCTAAAATAAACAACAGTACAAATTCATAAAGGCTGATAGATTCAGTAAAAATACTTAATCTGTCCACCAGTAAGCAATAACGTGTACAGCCACTGGATGTTGCCAAGCAGACTGCGAAAACTCAAGTGTAAATTGGGATTTTAAAGACCTGTTATCTTATATTGAACTCCAAAATATCCATAAAGTCTGCAGCCAGTCACAATCTTAAGTCGTGTAAGTGCAACAATAGCCTGGTGGCCCGAGAATCATTATCAATGCTAGTGCAGCTCCTGGTGTCTGGTTCTATAATTGCAACGTGTTTGAAAAGACAGCCGGACCATTACAGAGCCGTCTGTGAGTTTATCCACACGCTTCAAAAGATAAGAAAAAAAAACCCATTCGGTGATTTGAACCATAAGCAGATGCTTGAGAGGACTTTCCAGGGAGAGGTTTCTATACGCACCTTCTTTTGATGAGGCGTCTCCTGCTTAAGGGCGTGCACCTTCGCATAGGATCCACGTTTGGGCGCGCTGCGGCCCAGAGTTGATATGTTGTGTTGCACTATGTCTTCAGTCAGAGGGCACTGGTTTCTATTCGACAAAACCCTCGGACCCATCGGTGGGGACGTGCTCCTTTGCTGTGTTTGAACGGGTTCTTCTTGTGTGTGTTTCACCTCATGCTGGAAGCAGGTCTGACCTTCTTGAATGTGCTGCAGGTCCTCTGTCTGCTCAGAAGTTCCACCAATGTTTTCACCAACATCACCAAAGCTTTTCTCCCCCATCTGTCTGAATCCTCTCTGCAAAGTGCTGTCACTTTCATTTCTAGTGGAAATGCCGATCGATGCTGGGAGGCCTGCTTCTGGTGATCTAGTCGGATCATGTTGGGGGTGTAAGCGGTACAAGTGATCAGACTCATTGGTGGCCGTGTGAGGAGTCAGCACAGGCGCGGTACTTGTGTCGACGATGTATCTGTAGCCTCCTTTGATGACCGGCCCCCCTCTGTCGGCACATGACCGACTGGACGGCTCTTCAGGGTTTTGGTGAAGCTCTTCGACGGGAATCTGTGGACTCTCATGGAAGCGGCCAGCTCCCTTCAGGTTGGTCCTCCAGTTAGGATCATAGCGGAGGTCAGAATAGGCGTCGTCAGAGGGCAGCTGCCTACAGGGTTAAAGAAAGACAATAAAGACTGCAGGATCAATTCAAGTAGCCGGAGCACTCACATCAGGGAGTTACAGCTCTTCTGATATGCTCAGTTAACAACGTCTATATGTATATAGTGAGGTCATGATATTATTAATCGATTTAATTGTTGTTAAGCAGCTTTAATAGCGACATTTTCACATCCAAGTGAAGTTTCACAGACACCTGAAAGCCACATTGGCCTATACTGAGAGGTCAAGGAAGCAAGAGGCATTACACCATTATTAGAATGATGATGATGCCCTCAAACAAAGAGAGCTGGGCCTTATCAGAGACTCCTGAAATTGAAACAGATGAGGGGGATTATGAGCCTGTATTTACAGATAATTTTCGTATTTTCACCTCCAGGCTCACTAATGAGAGTGTATTTGAGAGCTACTAGCGGGGGAATGGTTCACAAACGGCAATTTTCAGCTTATGAAATGGCTCGAAAATTGCAGACTAAAATGGTCTTTCTGATGGTGATGAAAAGATCTCATTAAAATAAATAGCAGAGAGCCTCTTTGTTGTGCTTACTGGGAGGACGAGGGGAGCCTAATTCTCTTGCCATGATGTTGTGCGTTGTGGGGGAGGGTTGCCTAGGTGTAGAGCCCTTCACTTCGATGAGGCCAAAAGGGTAAGGGATGTCTCTCTAATGACTCAGACTCAAACAAGTTGGAGAATGCATTATAGACAACATGCAGCTGAGCATGATGCTTCCTACACTGGCAAAAACACCACGGCCTGTTTTTCTTGCCAGAGATACAGACGCCTAAATACAAAAGCAAGTGAAATATTATGAGAAACACTGAATGGGAAAATGAAAAAACTGGTCATACGGACTGTACAGAAAAATCCTTTTGCAGTATTTCAAGTGAGATACGTGTAAAATATAGTGAAGAGGGATGAATGGAGTTGCCTAAATAGGAATCTTCTGCTTGAATGAGGAATGCCCATTGGATTTGTAAACTATGCAGTGGCATTGTGTGAAAAGGCTTACCCGCTTTGAGGAGGCAGTAGAGAGGACTATGATGGGAATAGGACTGTGTCCACTGCCTCGCCTCTATGAAATGGAGCCTTTTGTGAGAATATGTCATGGTCATTTTCCTTTGAAACAATGTACTTTGGAAGCCCAGCCACACTTGCTGGGCATCAATCCGCGTGGGTTAATGATGGGGAAATTGAGAGTGACCCTTTTCTATATTGGAGGGAAATGACTATCCGTCAGTGTCTGAAGGAAAAAGAAGACACGAATGTACAAGTGGACAAGAGAGTAAAAACAGATGTGGTGCTGTCCTTACCCTGGATGCCTGGCCCTGCCTGCCTGCCTCCCTTAAAAGAGAGAAAGAGAACTCTCCCTGACAGCGACAATGATCCTTGTTAATGGACCATGAGCGGCCACTTATTGTGATCCACCCAAACAAAACAAAAATCTAATTTCCCCTAAATGAAAGCTGTTATTCTGAAAGCACCTGAATCGGGCCGTTCTCGCCGCAGCGTCAGAGCCTGCATCTCATTAAACCACCGATACCATTTTATGGTTAAGTGACAAATGAAGGCTATTTATCCTTTATCATCCCTCTGCTGCTTAGAAGTAAAGGGTTTGATTGCTGCTGCCATTCTCCCTCGTTGTGTTCCATCCGAGCAGGGCTATTATCTGTTTAATTTTAATTAATTTGCCGCACATAGTGAAAATGACAGTCTAGTTCAATAGGAAAAATTAACAAGGTCAGGCACAAGGTGAATATAATGACATGTTCATAGATTTATTATCATACACAGCTTTACAACCAATCATTTTATCGGATTCTTTCTCCACCACAACATCTAAGCCCCACTTCCTGCCTGTAACCGAACATAAAACATATTTTTGGTACTAATGAAGCCTCCAGGCTCTTTTTTTAAGCAGCGAGTCTTCAGAATTTGTGCAACTAACATCAATTACTGCCATCTACTGGCCAAACTGCATACCTCCAGGTCAAATATGTATTCTAGACGCCTGGTGTTACTCTAAGTTTAAATTAAAGGCTAAACTAACAAGCACTTTTAATATCCAAAGCTCCAGTGTCGAATGCACCAGTGAGCCGCACCTTTGCACCATTAAACAAACACATTAACGCCACATGCACCTGAATAATATCTGAGGAAAGACTGCAGCACATATTTAGGAGAACACTGAAAGCACAAATTTGTGTGTCATCTGTTAACATTTACATCCTCAGCAGGAACCAGCGGGCGTTTAACTAAAGAGACAAAGACGGGGAAAGCAGGTCGAAATAACGATGCGCACATTGTTGTGGTTTAATGTTTGCTCTGAGTTTGTTTAGAAAATACAGCTACAGATCGAGAAGTAAACACTCTTCTGATCACAACTGATGCTGGGTGTGTTGCTGATGTTACTTTGGACACCATCAATTGATTGCTACTTACCAGACGAAGACTAAACAGCTCAACTTACCTTTTCTCTTCTATTCGTGTTCCCAATCGTTTGGTGTGGAACAGGAATGGACTGTCCTCGGCTTGGCGGTGAGCTTCTACTTCTAGACTGTCATACAGGTGAAGATATTCATTTTCTTCTTTATTTGCATCTTCCTCTCCTCTGTTTCCTTGCTGTAAACTTTCTGCATTCTCCTTCTGATGCCACATGAATGTGATTTGATCGTGGTGGCCAGCCTGCAGCCTGAAGGCTCTCTCCTGGGCCAAGCTTTCGGTGTCCGACTCTGCAGAGTCCCACTGAGCCGTTTGTCTCGGAGGAGGACGCCGCTCTTCCTCGGCTTTCAACACATGACACATCTTTCCACGTCTGAGTCCTTCATCCATGTCGGTGCTGTGGGTGTATAGTCTCCTTCATGAAGATCTTTTCTCTTTGGCTGAAGAGAAAAACATAGCGATAAACATGACAGCTAAGGCAGCATACAAGATGGGCTGCAGGCTATAAATTAAACTCAAGTAGGCTGAGCAATTACGGAAATGCTTCATTGAACTACAAGTTTTCACATCCCATTTTGTATTTGTTGTTATTTGTGTTTATTTTCATTTACAAAAAACTGATTTCTGTCCACAAAAGCAACTGTCCTCACGTCTCTGCATAGTTTACCTCCTCTCTGGTCTACATGAAACCATTCAATTCAATTATTTACCAGTTAAAATACCTTGAAAGGACCAGTACAACTCATTTAATGCCATTTTCCACTTGCCAATAAGTGACTGCAGCACCGACATTGTGACTGAAATGCTGGTAATGCATCAAAATGACTTGATTTCAATCATCGTTTTCATTTTTGATAATTCTGTTGATTATTTTCTGGATCAATTCGAGGCTTTTGGTTTGTAAAATCTCAGAAAATGGAGGAAAAATGATGTCCTCATGTCTTGTTTTCTCCACAACCCAAAGAGATTCAGTCTACTGTCACAGAGAATGAAAGAGACCAGAGAATATTCACATTTAAAAAGCTGGAATCAGAGAATTGTGACTGTTTTTCTCAAAAAATTACTCAATGATCAAAAAGTTAGTGATAAATGTAATAGTTGATTATTCATTTTATCTCCAGTATAATCCTGACCTGATTGTAACTGCAAACATGTCTTTGGTCACAATTACTCACTTACACAAGGACAAACATTTGCTGTCACCACAGATACAGTTAAGTGTAGTTGCTTTGATCCACAACTAGCTTAGCAGCTACCATACAATTAGCCACATGAAGTTAGCATACGGTGCAGCTACATCTCAGTCTCGACCACGTAAAATATAGCTACAGCTTCGGATATTAAAAGGATGTTTACTTACAGCGACACTGTGCGGCATCAATTAAACATTTAGACCAGTGAACTCGCTCAGATACTCACCTGCTGTCCGTGCGTTCAGTATCGTAACCATGGAGACGGCGACGCACTGTGACGAAGCCACCAACCGGAAGCTCAAACTTTCAACAACCGTGGTTACACCCGGAAGTGGCTCGTTTGTTTACACACCTAGAAAAACAAATTCTCATGACAAATTAAAAAATAACTGTGGCTTTGCTTTCTTTGAGTCTGCCTTACAAACTACATTCACAAAGCCAGAGCGCTAAAACGGAAGGAGCAAACCGCCATATTGTACCCCTGCATTTGGAGCCGTTTCGACCACTAGGCGTCACCGTTTAACCAAAATATTCAGTTTAGACTTGCAAGCAGATTCATTGCATTGACTGTATTCATCACTAATACACTTTTTAAAACACATACCGCAACATTTCAAGTACCATCATTTAAATTTGTTAAGGTTTCACCCTTCTTGTCACCTTTGCAAGAGTTTAAACACATGATTCAAGTTACAATCTTAACGGCCATGACATATGCACTGTAACTTTTCATCCAAATTGAATGCAAAAGCTTCAGGGCTCTGAAAAGCAAAAGAAAAACAATCAAGACCATCAGGGGGTTACAAGATTTATTGTCAAGGTAGTGACATCCCAGTATACAAAACACTGTACCATACATGTGAAGTGTCTACTCAATTATGCCAGCTACAAGTTGTTCCCATTTGTGTCGCACACAATGCAATAAATGTGACCTTGGAACCCAGTTTTAAACTGCACTCTTTAGCTTGTTGGAACGTGTGCTTTAAGAGGGTTACTTTCTTGAAAAACATCTCAGAGGTAGCAGTTGGATGGAATGTTTAGTCGACCTCCTCAATAGTTGGGCCGGAGGATCCACCACCAGGAGCAGCACCACCAGCTCCAGCAAAGCCACCAGGCATGCCCTCGGGCATACCACCGGGCATACCACCGGCACTCTGGTACAGCTTGGTGATGATGGGGTTGCACACTTTCTCCAGCTCCTTCTGTTGATGCTCATACTCATCCTTCTCTGCAGTCTGCAAAACAAGAAAATGTCATCATTTGTGCCGTTTGTTTTCATGTCACTGACAAAAAGTTAAAAAGATTAACATTTACCTGGTTCTTGTCCAGCCAGCTGATGACCTCATTGCATTTGTCCAAGATCTTCTGCTTGTCATCATCGCTGATTTTGCCGGCAAGCTTCTCATCCTCCACCGTGGACTTCATGTTGAAAGCGTACGACTCCAGGCCGTTCTTAGCAGACACTTTGTCACGCTGCACGTCGTCCTCGGCCTTGTATTTCTCAGCCTCCTGGACCATGCGCTCAATGTCCTCCTTGCTGAGGCGACCTGGGAGCACATTGCACAGTCAGAACCTGTGCAACCACATATTCAAGATGGTGCTTAAAATTCACCTCAAACTTACCCTTGTCATTGGTGATGGTGATCTTGTTTTCCTTGCCAGTGCTCTTGTCAACAGCAGACACATTCATGATACCGTTGGCATCAATGTCAAATGTCACTTCAATCTGGGGAACACCACGTGGGGCAGGAGGGATGCCTGTCAGCTCGAACTTGCCCAGCAGATTATTGTCCCTGGTCATAGCACGCTCACCCTCATAAACCTGTTGAAAGTATGCAGGGTTAGACACATGTTCGATTATGAATCAACAGTCCTGCCAACTTTACTTCGCTCAGACATCCAAGGAAGGTCAGGGCCATCTTTGGTCTTGCGACCTCTGGTGGAAACTACGAATGGCAGGAATAAACGTCATCACTGCGAAGCATTAAGAGTCAAATATTGTTGATTTTGTCCTCACCTGGATGAGCACACCTGGCTGGTTGTCAGAGTAGGTGGTGAAGGTCTGGGTCTGCTTGGTAGGAATGGTTGTGTTACGTTTGATCAGGACAGTCATGACACCTCCAGCAGTCTCAATACCCAGGGACAGAGGGGTGACATCCAGAAGCAGCAAGTCCTGCACATTCTCAGACTTGTCACCAGACAGGATGGCAGCCTGGACAGCTGTAAATACAAATGATGATTAGACCCTGAAAACGATTACTTTAAGTAAGAACCCTAAGTTTACATCATGAAAGACTTTGATCTCAAGCTCCTAAGTTTATGCACCCATTACTGAGCAAGCAATTAGGTAAATACAGAATGTGCTCATCTGTTGCTGAAGACCCTTACCAGCTCCGTAGGCCACAGCTTCATCTGGGTTGATGCTCTTGTTCAGTTCCTTTCCATTGAAGAAATCCTGGAGAAGTTTCTGGATTTTTGGGATACGGGTGGAGCCACCAACCAACACGATGTCATGAATCTGCCCTTTGTCCATCTTGGCGTCACGGAGTGACTTCTCCACTGGGTCTAGGGTGCCACGGAACAGGTCAGCGTTGAGCTCCTCAAAGCGAGCCCTGGTGATGGAGGTGTAGAAGTCAACTCCCTCATACAGAGAGTCGATTTCGATGCTGGCCTGGGTGCTGGAAGACAGGGTGCGCTTTGCCCTCTCACAAGCCGTGCGCAGACGACGAACAGCCCTCTTGTTGTCGCTGATGTCCTTCTTGTACTTGCGTTTGAACTCTGCAATGAAGTGGTTGACCATGCGGTTGTCAAAGTCCTCCCCACCAAGATGAGTATCTCCAGCAGTGGACTTGACCTCAAAGATACCATCCTCAATGGTCAAGATGGAGACGTCGAAAGTGCCACCACCAAGATCAAAAATCAGAACATTCCTCTCTGACCCAACCTGAAATTTAAAGTGACAGATTAACAATTTCCAAAGTTAGTGAAGATCATGATGAACTGCCATAATATGGTCACACACATTATATACTCTGGTATAACAGGAAGTGTTTTTAGTCCCATTTACCTTCTTGTCCAACCCATAAGCAATTGCAGCTGCAGTTGGCTCATTGATAATACGCAAAACATTAAGGCCCGAGATGGTACCGGCATCCTTTGTGGCCTGGCGCTGGGAGTCATTGAAGTAGGCAGGTACTGTGATTACAGCATTGTTGACAGTCTGAAAAGGTACAAGCCAACCATTAGTGTGAGTCATATCAAAGTTTTTAACTTTCTTCACTTTTAACCCATATTAAAAGCTTACCTTTCCGAGGTAGGCTTCAGCAATCTCCTTCATCTTTGTCAGCACCATGGAGGAAATCTCTTCTGGGTAGAACGACTTTGATTCACCCTTGTACTCAACTTGAACCTTGGGGCGAGTGTTGTCATTGATTACATTAAATGGCCAGTGCTTCATGTCGGACTGCACAACGGTGTCGTCAAACCTACGGCCAATCAGTCGTTTGGCGTCTGCAAAACACAGAGAGCTTCTTTAAAAAATAAGAAAACCTATCGTGCCCGTACACTCACCACAGTGTGATCTGATGGGTCAACTTAAAAATAAAGTAATACCAGTCTATTGCAATTATTTCATGTTCACAGAAGTTAAAAATTACAGTTGTTAATGACAAGTGCATTGGGTTAGGTTGGACACTGAAGTAATTAACTACTGTGGTACATGACTTGTTTTTTAGCTGGCAGGACTGATTAGAATGCAATTCAAGTATTTTCAATTAATTAGAGTTCACTCTTACCAAAGACTGTGTTGGTGGGGTTCATGGCAACCTGATTCTTGGCTGCATCTCCAATCAGCCTCTCAGAATCTGTGAAGGCCACGTAGCTGGGTGTGGTCCTGTTGCCCTGGTCGTTGGCAATGATTTCAACTTTGCCATGCTGGAACACACCAACGCAGGAGTAGGTGGTCCCGAGATCAATACCAACTGCTGGTCCCTTGGACATGTTTCCTGAATACAGAAACAACAAAGACAATAATAATATACACAATTAGTGACAAATTCCCAGTATATTCAGTGTTGCCACAAATTCTCTTTGCTAAACACATTTATGACAGTAGGTTACACAACATAAATTATTTAAACTATTAAAAACTTAACAAAAAAATCAAATTGATTTTCTCCACTTAAAATGTTATTTAACCATTTTAATATTTAAATAATACTTCTAGTGGAGGCAGTGTTTTAAATAGCACAACAATTAAAACCGTATGTATTAAAGCAGTAAGTATTAAAATAATAATATGCAATCTTTACAAATCTTAGTGCTAATAAACCTCAGCAATGCTAAAAAACTGGTCCCGACCAATCACGGCGTTAGCTTTGGCCATGTGACAATGACGCATCGAGTTTTCAGAACACCGCGAGAGCTAAGAGGGGAAGTTGACAAAACGCAATGCCGCATTTACCGTTTAATCAATGAAACAATAATCCTCAACTAGTTCGGTTAGAGCCTGACAAAAAAATCAATCGGAGAGGCTTATTGGTTCAAGACGGCCTTTGTTCCTTTAAAAACAATCAACCGGAAGTCCGTTCAATCCGGGTAGCTTGACAGCGCGTGTTCGAGAACATTCTGGAACGTCTCAGCACACCGCCCCCACCCCCACAACGGCGCAGAAGCCGCCGTTAACAATTGCACCATCCGAGCCTTTGATTACAGAACAAGTACACGAATTCTGATCATTGATATCGACACCGATCTACCCCCTCCTTAATCAATCCCTACTAATTTTCACGTTACTGTAAATGTCCGTCACCTACTTGAATGAGGTAAACGCCGACACCGAAGCAAACCAAGACGAATGTGGAAACGAATGTAATCTCGTTACTATCAGAGGGGACGTATTCTACGGTTACTTACCGACTTGCTGGAACCGAGGTCGACTGGGTGTTGGGTTGGAGTGGACGGCGAGGGAGACTGGACCTTGCCGGTATGAGAAGGGAAAGGAAGAGGTTGGTTTAACGGGTCGTTATATATGGTCGGCACAGCAGCCAATCAGCGTCGAGTCTTTAAGTCTTTCCTCGACAGTCGACCAATGAGGCTTAGCATCTGTGATGACGCCGATGACGATACTTCCGACTTCCCGTTTTATTATCTGCATTTCATAATCGCAGTGAATGACCGCATGGACCCGGGCGTCAGCCAGGTCTGGATAGGCACATGTCGTTAGGCAAATGACCTTGTTTCCGGGATTTCATATCCTTATTGCTCATTTACGCGTCTAGTTGAACCATGGAATGAGCTTACACTCTTTTTAAATGGAGGAATTACTAAAGAAATCAAAGGACAGCGCAGGCATGGTTTGACCAGGGCTAACGAGTTTACTTCCTGATATTAGAATTAGTTTGTTTTTAACCACTTTGATAGATTCAGGACAGTTTTTGCTTCATCATACTTGTAAAACCTCAGTATTTGTAGCCTAAAGGCTTTTAAGAAACACATGATCAGTTACATCTGAAGTAATGTTACAGTGATACAAGCAATATGTAATATTTAAAAACCTTTTCATAAATCAGTGAAACTTATTTTTAATTATCTTAACTATGTGTGTAGATGATCATTAAAAAAAGATACAGATAATGTGCAAAACTATATTCAAACACAGAATGTTATAGCAAAATATAATTTATTGGTACATTATAACACAGTATGTCCACATTTATACAGCATTTACACAGTTCAGTACATTTATAAGCAATTAATGTACAAACTCCTACAGATGCAGGTCTTCAGCTGATATTCATATCAAACGTTTGAGTGCATAATAATGGCTGGGGCCAGACGGGCTTGTCTGAGCCTTTTTGAACAAGCTGATGTCCTGGATTTAAAGACAGTTGGAAAAAAAACAGCTTGGTCTGATGAGTCACCGTTTCTGCTGAGGCTGCAGATAATAGGCTGAGAGTTGGTGTCAACAGCACGAATCCATGGACCCAACCTGCCTCGTGTAAACAGTCCAGGTCGCTGGTGGTTTAATGAGGTTTTCTTGGCCCAAGCCGGGCCTCTTAGTTCCAATCACTAATGCATGCCACGA
This sequence comes from Dascyllus trimaculatus, assembly GCA_024666655.1. Taxonomy (NCBI): domain Eukaryota; kingdom Metazoa; phylum Chordata; class Actinopteri; family Pomacentridae; genus Dascyllus; species Dascyllus trimaculatus. The sequence goes on along the minus strand of CM045459.1, from coordinate 4,134,261 downwards.
CCAATTTTGAATATTATTGATATAAATATATTTATTTGTAAGCACCATGTAACCATAATGCACCAGGCCACAGAATATAAGTCAAAACTGGTTTTGTGAACATGACATTAGGTTCCGTTGACTCCAGCAACCTTGAGATGTGGCAGGATGGTAGATTTGCAGCATGAATGTGCAGCTCACAAATCGTGTACCATGGAGGAGAATCTTAGAGGAGCTTTTCCAACACCGTATAGAATCCAAGACACCAAGAACCGAGGCTGTTTGAGACCAACGGAGAGGCCTGACAAGGTCTTAGCATGCTTTAGCTGACAATTAATGAGTGATGCAGTTTAAAAAAGCTGATGCATGATAATTTCGTTGACGTCATTAATGCTGTTTTATACACAATGCTAGAGTGACGTCTCCTTTACGTCAGATTTGGCTGACGTCTGTGCTGCGGGTTGACGTTGCAAGGTCCGCTCTTTATCGACGCTCTCTGGTAGCGCTGACGTCGTCGTTTGTTCTTCAGTAACATACTGTGTGAATGCTGTGTTGAAGGGAGCTGTGGAGAAGAGAGAGAGAGAGAGCATTTAACAATCAGTGATTCACTACAAGGAACAGATCGCTTCTTCACACACCAGCCCTGAATCTGAGCGAAGACACGTCTGTCACCAGCGACTACGGCTGAGAGGCGTGAGGCTGAATGTGTCATTCTGATACTCCTTTAGAAAATGCTTTTTCCACATACGCCTGCGATCAGCTCACCTACAGCTCTGCTCAATAAGTTGTAATACTGGAGTAATTCAGTCACACACGTTTCAACTGGAAACTGATTCTGAAATTTAAGAAATGATACAGGAAGTCCCTCCTATCAGACTGACAGAATGAATTGCTGCGGTTTGCTGTGTGGGGTGACTGATAAGTTTTGAGCCCGACCATGAAAAAAAAAGTCAGAGTAAATCTCTACAATGCTTTATTTCCTAACATAATCCCCTTGCAAAGTTTCTTCCAGCGTCTCTGTGGCGCCCTGATACCGGTCTCATAGAAGGCTTTATTCTGCTCCTGCAGGAAGTCGTTCACTGCAGATATGATGTCATCATTAGTGACATAATGGCTCCCAGCAAGGTGACGTTTCATGTGTGGGAATAGATGAAAGTCGGACGGAGCCAAATCTGGGGAACACGGTGGATGCTGCACGAGTTTAAACCCACATTGGTGAATTGCAGCCATGGCGACAGCTGACTTGTGGACTGGAGCATCGTCCTGGTGGAACAGGACAACACATCTGGGCTTTCCAAGGTGCTTTTCTTTGATTTTCTCTTGCAATTGCCGTACCAGGGAAGCATCATATTGTCCTTACTGTATCACAGCACGGTCACCAACTTGGTTCGTTTTGCTTGAATGCCCTACCCTACTTGACTCAGGTATTGTACATGCATTAGTGCACACAATGAGTCCAAAGTGAACTCAAACTATTGCGACATGTTGCTCTCTGAGTACTAAACATTTTGATTAACAAGTCTTGTTTTCTTGTTCAGGCTCAAAACTTATCAATCACCTCCCGTACATATGAAACCTCAGAAGGCTGAAACCACATTTCTGCTACTAGTGTTCTTCAGATTTAAGGAGGAAAATGTGTCATAAAAACATACGTTCAGCGGAGTGGTTCTTTACATGTAAATATGTAGTATGTAGTAAAGTGACCTTTATTCTCCTGGTGGCAACTTAAAAGCTCCCTCCACCCTAACCGTGCTTCACTAAGCTGCGAAATTCATTCCCTAAAGCTAAAAGTTACATGAAATTTGAACCCGTAGCAGAAAATGATCACAAAGCGTGTCATGTGAGCAGGGACATGCTTTTCAGTACACTTCCACGGATTCCCTAGTCAAAAAGTTTGGCACATAAAGGACCTGCTAAATTACCTACATACCTCTTTTCCTTTGTGCTTGCAAGCTCTTCTCCTCCTGGCTCCACTTGGATTTGCTGCTCTCCTCTGACGGATCAGAGTCTTCGTTCTCTGCAACAATAAAAACTGTCGTATGACTTTTTTAGAACAGTACATTCGACGAAGATGGATCTCCTGGTTATTTTAGCACTTTAAAGCTTTCGAATGCGTGGAATTGAAAAGACACTGCAGGAAACAGGAGCGTGGTCTGCTCACCTCTCTTCCAGGCCAAGTGCGCTCTCCTCAGCTTGATGGCAAAAAAGATGACCACCACGAGAAGGCCGAAGATGAGGCACGTCACCAGGAGCACCAGCAGTGTTGAATTTCCCTGTCTTCCTTTGTGCATGTTTACGTCAGAGCTCCCTGGGGACGGATAGAAATGCAAACCTTAGTGTGCACAGGGGAAGGCTGTGACTTCAGCAGCATTTTCATAGCGGAAAAACTGCGTACTAGTCTCATCCATGCAAACGCTGATATAGTTTACAGCGAGAATTTACCTGTTGTATCCGTACTGTTGGAGGAGGTGATGTTTTCTGTCGTATTAGAGACAAATATCCAGCCTATGAAGAATAATGTAGAGAGAAAATACATGAAGTCAACCTTCTATTCTGATGAATCAACTCAGTTGTAGTTGCCCAGAATTGCCACTAGATGGCATCAGGCGGACGTCTTTCAGTACAGGCGGTTTCATACCTGTCGTTACCTCACTGCCGGTGTCACTGCTCACCCTGGTTGAACCTTGCGACACAGAGGTTTGCGAGCCATCTGCAAAACAGAATGAAGATATCTGATGATTAAAGCTCGTCGGAAAACAGAAATCAGACGAGTAGAAGGGAAGACAAGCAGATGAGTATCATGAAAATGGCCACAGTGCTCTGTATAACTTTAACTTTCTAAACGGATTTACAGCGGGGAAAATAAGTATTGAACACGTCAACATTTCTCTCAAAAAACATATTTCTAATCGAGCTATTGACATGAAATTTTCACCAGATGTCGGCATCAACCCAAGTAATGCACACATACAAAGAAATCCAAACATTTATGTCCATAAATTAAGTTATGTGTAATAAAGTGAAATGGCACAGGGAATAAGTATTGAACACATGAAGAAAAGGAGGGGTAAAAAGGTCTGGAAAGCCAAGAAAGCAGCTGGAGTTTGTCAGTATTTAGAAGGTTAACCTGTCCCCTATTAGTGCAAAGTAATATCAGCTGGTTTAGTCCTGATTAATGCCTTTTAAAAAGGTTTCTCACCAGCAAGGTGTTAGACAAGAAGCATTGCATGATGGGTAAAAGCAAAGAGCTGTCCAAAGACCTACGCAGCCTTATTGTTGCAAAACACACTGAAGGCATTGGTTACAGGCGCATTTCTAAACTTCTGAAAGTTCCAGTGAGTACCATTGGGGCCATCATCCGGAAGTGGAAAGAACACGGCATTACCATAAACCAGCCACGGCCAGGTGCTCCTCGCAAGATTTCAGACAGAGGAGTCAAAACAATCATCAGAAGGGTTCTCCAACAGCCCAGGACCACTCGTGGAGAGCTTCAGAAAGACCTGGAATCAGCAGGTACCGTTGTTTCAAAGAAAACAATAAGTAATGCACTCAACCGCCATGGCCTCCATGCACGCACACCACGCAAGACTCCATTTTTGAAGAGGAAGCATGTTGAAGCTCGTTTGGAGTTTGCGACACAACATTTGGATAAACCCATGACATTCTGGGAGAACATACTCTGGTCAGATGAGACCAAAATTGAACTCTTCGGATGTCATAAGACACAACATGTTTGGAGGAAAAATGGCACTGCACATCACCCCCAAAACACCATACCAACAGTCAAGTTTGGAGGTGGGAGCATCATGGCGTGGGGCTGTTTTTCAGCATGTGGTACTGGTAGACTTCATATCATTGAAGGAATAATGACTGGAGAAAAGTATCGAGACATTCTTGATCAGAATCTGCTGTCATCTGCCAGGCTGCTGAAGATGAAAAGAGGGTGGATCTTTCAGCAAGACAACGATCCCAAGCACACAGCCAAGGTAACACTCAACTGGTTGAAGAAAAAGAAAATAAAGCTGCTAGAATGGCCCAGTCAATCACCAGACTTGAATCCAATTGAAAATCTTTGGAAAGAACTGAAGATCCGGGTTCACAGAAGAGACCCCCGGAACCTTGAAGATTTGAAGGCAGTTTGTGTGGATGAATGGGCCAAAATCACACCTGAGCAATGTATTCGACTGGTTTCTCCATACAGGAGGCGTCTTGAGGCTGTAATCACCAACAAAGGTTTTTGCACTAAGTATTAAATAAATTTCAGTACGCGTGTTCAATACTTATTCCCTGTGCCATTTCACTTTATTACACATAACTTAATTTATGGACATAAATGTTTGGATTTCTTTGTATGTGTGCATTACTTGGGTTGATGCCGACATCTGGTGAAAATTTCATGTCAATAGCTCGATTAGAAATATGTTTTTTGAGAGAAATGTTGACGTGTTCAATACTTATTTTCCCCGCTGTATCTCTGACAAACTGTTGTTGAGTCTTTAAAGTTAAAAACGCTCCAGACAGAAGACGTAAGGAGTCTTTTTTTTGGAGACGGGGACTCAAATCCTAGCTATTCGTGTACATTTCATAGCTGTTCTTCACCTCACTGTTCCATATTCGGAATTTATTTAACACGTCTCATGTGACATTTTCATATTTTACCCCGAGGTCTTGATCACAGGAAACAGATCTAGAAGCATCTTAACCACAGAGAGGGTTAAGCTGTGTTCTGCTACATTGTGAAAGTGTGATCTGTAGTTTCCATCCCCCACGCTGACAGTTTGCATTTGCTACACGGAGCTATAGATCACTTACAGTGTACAGTTGGCTTTTTTCAGACCCTGCGCTTGTAATAAATGTATGCAGACTTTTTTATTTGTATGTTTTTGAGGATTGTCAAAAGGTGGGACGTATTTTTCTGCAACGTCTGTTTTGGTTGTTGCTTTAGTCAATTTTAATTCAATTTAATTTTATTCATATAGCGCAAATTTTGCAACATTTCCCATCTCACAGAGCTTTAAATAGTGAGGTACAGACATTACGAATTATACACAAAGCAGAGAAGAGAAAACCCAACCCAATTTCTTATAAGCAAGCGGTCAGCAGCGGTGGGAAGGAAACAAAAACCCCTAGGATAGGCAGGGAGGGGGAAAAACCTCCGGCAGAACCAGGCTCAGGGAAGGCGGCCATCTGCCTCGACCGGTTGAGTTGGGAGTTGGGAGTTGGGAGGTGACAAAAGGAGAGGTTGGGGTGGGGACGGCAGGACAAGACTATCACCGTTTCTTTTGTGGGCCGTCATCCGATGCAGAATTTCATGTCACGTAAAGCCAACATAGCATGAAAATCACGGACGCGCATGGGGAGTTCAACTCACCGCTAGCACTGAGGTGTGAGCCTGTGGATGTAGCAGGGTTCAGAGGAAATCTAGTGGGCGCTGTAGCTGTCTGCGGGCCGCTAGAGGAAACAGACGAGGGCCTGCTCACATCTCCAGCTGTTCCATCAGGTCTGAACCCGCTGGTTGTCGTTTCCAGCGCCCTTGTGGACGCTTGAGGCTTCAGTGTGGGTGAACCGGTCGTGGTCGTGTGGCGGGATTTTTCCCCTGTGACAGAAAGAGGAGTTTATGTCACTGAAAAGAAAAACAGCATTCAGCAAAGTCTCGTATTGTTCTTTTTTAGAGATTAAAATGCAGGAAACCAGACTATTTACAGCACATAGAAAGAGGAAATTACAAGGGGCTGTCCTTTTTTGGTTTTTGGCCGGTCAAGTTTCACATCAGTTCCACTGCATCATGGAGGAACTCATGAGAAAAAAACACCCTCCGCAGTGTTTTCCCTGTTTTGTGACGACACAACTACGCTGTCGCTCTTCCTCAAATATCGCTCTTTATGCAGAAGTGCTTTACGCTCCACAAGTGTTGTCTGAAGCCGGTTCAACATTTGAAAAGTTGAAGTCACTGCTGCAGGAGGTTAAACGAAATATACTCACAGTCTCGTCCAATTTTGACAAAGTCCATCAGAGGCTCGGAGTGCAGCGCCGGGTGGCGGACGAGGCATTTCACAGCCATTCTTTTCTTCGGTCGGAAAACGTGCATCATCCCCATGGAGACGTACTTTTTATCCTCGCGGCGGACGTGTACTTCAGCTGTGGAATGAGATGGAGGTCATTAGCATCCTCCAGCTTAGCATCAAGGGAAACAGAGGCATCACAAATCTGACATCAGATCTGCGGTTCCCTAAAAGTTTCCCATGAGTTTACTGGAAGACTAGTCAGTTCACGTGTTTCTCCCTTATTAAAAAACAATAAAAGTGTCTTTAGGAGAGGAGCCCACTTTATAGTTGGGTGTAGTTTGGATGTACATGCAAAAGTGCAAATGCATCAACTGGAAAAAACACTTCAGAAGTCTTAAAATCCATTTTAAATGATTAAATTAGTACCAAATATACTCAGTTATTATTCTTGTTTCAAGGTAACTGGTCTTAATTTGTCATAGTGAAGCATTGGGTCTCTTATTTTGACATTGTGAGGTCAGATGAGTTGCTTTGTCATAGATGGATTTAAAATTGATTTGGATTTAAAAGAGCACCACAGCTGTGCATTTCCTCCACAGTACGATCAAACCCACTGGTTACAGCCACAGGGTCGCGTTGCCAGTTTCATCTTTCTAAAGCAGCGATGCCATTTGCACTTCTGCACTGGAAAAAATGCCCCTCCCAAAACAAGGCACTTTTTACCTCTAAATAAATTTTTAAAAATCTACCAACAAGAACAAGTGAAAATTTGTCTCAAAACAAGATCCTCCATCTTGCTGAAATGCTACTAGTAGAGTGAATTCATCTTAAATCAAGTGGGTTGAGACATTCTGACTGAAAATAAGACGAACAAACTTAGTAAGATGTTGAGTTTTTTGCAGTGTGCCTGACAAATGCGGTTCAGGGTGGGGTTTCAAACTCACCGTGAAACTCAGCCCCCTCGTCGAATTTCCAGGAGACGTTGGGGGGCGACTGGTTCCCCTCTGCGGCGCATTTAATGACGGTCTTTCCGTCGTGGCGCGTTACCGACATTTTGGGACGGCCTTAAAAAGAATCAGAACAAATGTCATTGCAGGATCTTGAAGTAACTGTCCGGCCGGCATCGTAATGGTCGAGTTGTGACGAAGGTGGCAGCTCTGATGGTTAAACTCACCTAACACCGTCACCTCCACCTTCTTTTCCGTTACGGGGTGGCTGTAGTGCGAGCATGTGTAATTGCCTCCATCTTTAAAGGTGACATTGGAAATACTGATGGAGAATTCGGACTGGGACAGTTTGTTGATGCTGTAGCGTTTGTCCTTCAGTGCTAAAAAAGAAGAAGGTGTTTAATATCTTGTAATTTTGGTCAGTTTGAGTTTCTACTGATGTCTCAAGATCTGTTATTCCACCTTGATTGTGATTGAAGAACATGATGTATCCGTCAGGGTTCCTCCAGTCCACGTTGGACTTGTGAGCGTTGGTAATGGGACAGCTCAAGCTGAGTGTTTGACCCTTCATCACAGTCACACGCTGCCACACCGCCAGGCAAACTGCAATCACATTAGAAGCAGATAAGTCATGTCAACATCACTGCACGCCAGAGGTTGATGATGCATGTAGCCTTCATAAAATGCCACACCGCCCCTTCAGAAACAAATGAGCACCCACCTACCCGCTACATGCATCTGTACACGTCAAGAGCAGCGAGAGCTCGTTTCTTTTATTTCCATACAGTAGTCCGAAGTTCAAAACAAGTTTCTCACGCTTTGACTCAACCGTTCTATCTCTGTCACTGGCCTGACGCTGTGGGGGTGGGTGTCGTAGCCCCCCGTTACACATTGAATGCACTTCTGCTGTGACAGGAAGTAATGTGGTCAGTCTTTTCGTGGTGAAAGAGAAAGTAAAGCAGTTGTGAGAGAAAATAAACTCAGTGTAGGTCGTCGTCGGGGGCTTTGGGTGCTTTTTTTCTTTCCTATGGGGTGAGAATGACGAGCTGTTTGGAAAACACATTTGTGGGGGCGCATTCACACCAGTGCCGAGGTCAGTGGGCTTAAAGGACCACTAGTTTTTCCACTCCAGTGTGCTCGTTAGATATGCTATTACCTCTAACCCTAACCCTGAACCCAAGAACGCTTCATATATATACTTTGACTGTGTTGAAATCCCTCATATGTACATGTCACAGTAGAAATTGCGATTCAGGACCATCGCCGAGCGTCCTGGGAAAGATCCCAATCTGTCCTGGGACAATCGGCGATTATCCTTAATCGCAAGTTCTACTGTGACACATATATATTTAAAAGATAACATAGAAGTATAGATTTAAGTCATTATCATGTTTTGATTTTAACTTTTAAATTCAAATGCCTACAGACAGCAGTTTAACTCTACTTTTTAAAGGACACTGTGCACACGTACTGCACAAGAATGTACAGTCAGATCAGAATCCAAGCAGATTCATGACCACATGTGCATTAACACACATCATAAACATAAATACAAGCCTCAGAAAGCACGAACTCAGGCGACAGTGCTTTAAACTAAACGATGAAACCATTTGATTCGTCAGACGCATCAGAGTTTGTGATTTAACCCGTAATTTTCCACAATGAACCCTCAAAATCTAAAGCTCCAGAAAGACGCTGCAGCACCTAAACTGTTTCGGTCTTCTCCACGTTCCACGAAAAACTTTGCCCGTCATCAAGCGTTAAAAACACCGTACTCACCCTGTACGAGCAGCATGAAGACGCTGAGCTGCAGCTTCACTTCCATCTCTGCCGCGATCAATCACACTTCTGACTGTTGCGTTTCCTCATCGCTGGATTTATTTGCGCTCCGCTGAGGGACCTTCCGCGACGTCACAGCCATGTGGTTTCCCCCAAACTTTTAGTTTCAAGGGATTCTCATGTGAGAGAGAGAGATATATATAGACAACAGAAATCCTCCATAGCATTACAGTTGAGCTTTATTTTACTACAAACTCAGGGAGAGACATTATCATAGTTAAATTTAACATGTGAGACAAATCGCAATCTAAACAACAAGTACTTTATATGGTCTTAAGAGGACCTTTTGACCTCTTGAGCTGTAATTCTAACCACCACAATGATCAAACTGTAGCTTTAACATCAACATTATCTTGAAATCTGGTCTATATTTTCATGGTTCCCTTAGGATTGATCTTACTGACTTTGGGGATCCTTTTACGCTCCATCCAGTGAAATGTCTCAGGATCAACCAGCTGTTAGAAACATAGGGATCCCTGGTTACACTGGGGTCGGTTGTAGGAGAGGCAAGATGCAACAAAGACAGAATAAGCAAAAAAAAAAGGGGGCACTCCATGGGATAGGCATCTAAAATAGATTTACTGGAATAAAAAAACAGAACTGAGACCATCTTTCGCTGGAATCACAGTAGCCAAAGCACCAACGAGATCTAAGATCAAACCCATCTTCAAATTCAGCCTTCATAAGTGTACCTTGTGCAGCTGTAACGCTATCAAATTAACAAAATATGCCCACAGACGGACGTATAAACTCCTGCCTAAGTACTCTTTTGTGGTAGTTCCTGCTGTGGAGGCGTCTCCAGACTGATATCCGATGAAAACAATATTACACGTATAAAGATTTTCAAAATACGGAGTCACAAAAACAAAGAAAACATATAGTTGCTGAAGTGTTGTTAGGTTTATAACCTGAAAATACACACAGCACAGGAAGGAAGTGCATTTTTTCCAGCCTTAAACATGTGAGGCTGGGAAGACGGACTGGTGGAATTTGTTCTAACCATTCTAGTTTTCCTCATGATTTAGAGCATGTTCACATAGTTGTACTTCTACATCAGGGGTGTCCAATCCTGGTCCTTGAGGGCCACCATCCTGCTTGTTTTAGATGTTTCCCTCTTCCAACACACCTGATTCAAATGATCAGGATCGTTATCAGCATAGACATATATACGTAGACGCCGCATTGACTGTGGAGGGACGTGCCTAAAACTCCACCATCTTGGTACAGGACTAGCAGAGGGGGGAGTGAATGTAAGTCTATGGAGGTAAGAGGTACTCCACAATCTTAAAGTAGAATTATTCACTGAATTTTCAACCGATTTCCAAACGGTTTGGTTTGTTAAAAACGTCACACATGTAGCTTTGACACAGGATGCTTGGATGCTTTTGTTCTATTTATGTCTGCCTGTCCGTCCTCCATGTCTGACGTTTGTAACAAACAATATATGTTGACAACTGATCGATTTATGATCACTTTTATAGTGCAGACATGTCATTCCTCTATAGACGTAATGCACTGTAGGGGCGAGTGGCACTGTACCAAGATGGCCGCCGCGTAGGCACGTCGGCTCCAATCGGCAGCAGCAGTCAATGCGGCGTCTACGTATATATGTCTGTGGTTATCAGGCTTCTGCAGAGCTTGATGATGAGCTGATCATTAGAATCAGGTGTGTTGGAAGAGGGAAACATCTAAGACATGCTGGATGGGGGCCCTCGAGGACCGGAGTTTGACACCCCTGTTCTAGAGGCTTCATTGTGATGCTCATATCTTTAGGCTCCATTACTGGCCAACCAACTGCATCCACTGTTATCTCCCTTCTGGAAAAAACACATCAGAGCACGAGGGACGGTCCTAGAACTTTCTCTCTGTGGTTATTTATGTCTCTAATCTCCTCTCACTCTGAAGGGTTTTGTTTGGTTTGCTTTAAACAGCGGCCCGGCTTTGACCCAATCAGAGGAGTCCGGCTCAAAGGGAATCCAGAATGTGCTGGAAGCTGTCAGCGGATCTGCGAGCTGATTGGTTCTCGAAGCAACTGGGAGGTGTGGTACAGAAGCAGTGAGGCTGGCAGCTTCTGCTGGAATTCATCCACTGGAGGGGAGTCAGACTGCATCATTCCCGAACCACAGCAGCATCCAGGTACAGTTTTTACTCTTCAGGCTTTGTGCACAGCTGCTCCCAGTCAGGCCTCAGCAGGGGAACTTATCCACAGGTATTTATTATCGACAGAGCACATGTGGTGACATATTTAATGTTTCTAGCATAATAAAATACCTGCAGCAGTGTTCAGGATGCAGACAGCGTGATTGTCCAGATGTTATGTTGTATTCACGCTGCAGTGACGTTACTTTGAAAAGACTCACCTGATTAGTGTCAGTGAATGCAACTTGGTGCATGGATGCGGGAGCAGCCGGATGCTGCAGCAGGGGAACTTTCTCCTTCAGTCAGCGGCGGTGGTGGTGGTGGGGGAGGGAGGGAGGCGAGCTCTGCCTCCTGGTCCAGGATCAGCAGTTTCAGCAGCGCGCCGGTGTTGAGCCAGAAAGTGATCCTCTGCCAAAAACTGATTCCCACTCGGTTCACATCCGTCTGCAGCTGTTTGTATGTGGATCAAACAGCCTTAACATGCAAATACACTTAACTGTATCTGCGGCGACGGCAAAGGTTTGTCCTTGTTTAACGTTTCTTGTGACTGAATAATTGTGACACAAGAAATGTTTGCAGTTAGAATCAGGTCAGGATTTACACTGGAGATGCAACGAATAATCAATCAGTTTGTCAATTTTTAAATTTGTCACCAACTTTTTGATCATTAATTAAGTCATTTTTGAAAAAAGAAGTCACAATTCTCTGATTCCAGCTTTTTAAATTTCAAAATTCTCTAGTCTCTTTCATTCTTTATGACAGTAAACTGAATCTCTTTGGGTTGTGGCGAAAACAAGACACAAAGACGCCACTTTGAGACTCTACGAACCAAAGGGACAATAGATTGATCCAGAAACTAATCAACAGATTAATTAACAATGAAAATAATGAGATAAATCAAGTCATCAGCATTTCAGTCACAACGTTGGTGCTACACTCACTTTTTGGCAAGTGGAAAATGGCCTTAAATGAGTTATACTGGTCCTTTTAAGACTATTTCAAAATGACTGACTTGGCTCATGTCGAACACAGAGGAGGTAAAGATACTGCAGAGACATGAGGACAGTTCCTTTTGTGGACTAAAATCAGTTTTTGGCAGACGATCGCTTTTTGGCACAGCACCAGGGTGATGTTGCAGAATGTACTCTGGCGTCGATGTCGGCTCGGTCCTGCAGTCTGCACAAAGTACAGAGACGTGATCAATTACTATGGTAACCAGCGGAAAATTAGCGACACAACTCCTCATTGATATAAGCGACAGTATAGACTTTGAAGATTAACCTATAATTCCTAGAAAAACATCTTATTAAGTCAGAATCAGCTGCCTCCCTTCCACTGGCATGTGACCGCTGGAAGTCATAATATAATAATAAAAATGGTATTCTTACAGTGATGAGTGGTCTACACCAGTGGTTCTCAACTGGTCCAGCCTCAGGACCCACTATGTCTCTATTAATAACGGTCGTGACCCAAATTTTTGAAGTTTGCTGTTCCTGTTAACAAATTAAGGTTTATTTGGATGTAGTCTCAACACATTTTGATACAACTTGGGAAAATCTTGGCTTATTTTTTCCTCATTTTGGTATATTTGGACGTTTTGCCAAGTTTTAGGGCATATTTTGGCCCAGTTTGACAGATTCTGAGCACATTTTGGTTCATTTTTGGGATGTTTTAGCGCAAATTTCTCCTATGAGCCAGCACAATCAAATCTAGAGGTTAATAGTGGGCAACTACTGGTGTCACCACCATAGACATATATACGTAGACGCTGCGTTGACTACCGCTGCCGATTGGAGCCAACGTGCCTACGCGGCGGCCATCTTGGTACAGTGCCACTCGCCCCTACAGTGCATTACGTCTATAGAGGAATGACATGTCTGCACTATAAAAGTGATCATAAGTCGATCAGTTGTCAACATATATTGTTTGTTACAGACGTCAGACATGGAGGACGGACAGGCAGACATAAATAGAACAAAAGCATCCAAGCATCCTGAGTCAAAGCTACATGTGTGACGTTTTTAACAAACCAAACCGTTTGGAAATCGGTCGAAAATTCAGTGAATAATTTTATTTTAAGATTGTGGAGTACCTCTTACCTCCATAGACTTACATTCACTCCCCCCCTCTGCTAGCCCTGTACCAAGATGGCGGAGCTTTAGGCACGTCCCTCCATAGTCAATGCGGCGTCTACGTATATATGTCTATGGTCACCACCACTAAATATCCTGCTGTTGAAAGCAAACTGTCATAAGAAACATGTCCTTCAAAATGAAAGACTTTATACCACTACTTTTTTTGGGGGGGGCCATGCTTCTGCGGTCCTCTAAAAATGGCTTCGCGACCCACCAGTTGAGAACCACTGATCTACACCTTCTACTTTTACCACTGAATCGAAAACTTGCAATCCCTGTTTGTTGAACTGCAGACTTTACATGCTTTTACTGCCCCCTGCTGGAATCACCGTGAACTATTTCACCTTTTCAGAACAGTCATGTCCAAAGGGGCGGCAGTCGGCATTGATCTCGGGACCACCTACTCCTGCGTCGGTGTGTTCCAGCATGGCAAAGTTGAAATCATTGCCAACGACCAGGGCAACAGGACCACACCCAGCTACGTGGCCTTCACAGATTCTGAGAGGCTGATCGGAGATGCAGCCAAGAATCAGGTTGCCATGAACCCCACCAACACAGTCTTTGGTAAGTCTTATATGACTTATAAGATGTTAATTTATCCCAGTGATATTGTGCTTGCACTGCCACTGAGTTAATAAAAGAATCACTGTAGTTTGTGAACATGGCTTGAAAATGTAAGTCAACTAGAAACATCTCAATAAATAACTATTTCTCCTCATTTTTCCTGGGGATTGCAGATGCCAAACGTTTGATTGGTAGACGGTTTGAGGACCCAGTAGTTCAGTCAGACATGAAACACTGGCCATTCAATATAATCAGTGACAGCGGTCGTCCCAAAGTGGAGGTTGAATACAAAGGTGAAACCAAAACCTTCTACCCAGAGGAGATCTCCTCCATGGTGCTGACAAAGATGAAGGAGATTGCTGAAGCCTATCTTGGGAAGGTAAGTTTAGAAAATACTTAATGCTAAGCAACTGTCCACAGTACTGCCACTGTATGGTTTAAACTCCTCATTCTATTCTTTTCAGTCTGTATCGAATGCTGTAATCACAGTACCTGCCTACTTCAATGACTCTCAGCGCCAAGCAACCAAAGATGCTGGAACTATCTCTGGTCTAAATGTGTTGAGAATCATTAATGAGCCCACTGCAGCAGCCATCGCTTATGGCTTGGACAAGAAGGTGAGATATCGGTCTTTAGCACCATGATTCATGTCCATACACACCTTTACAACTGTACTCGAACCTCTCATTTTACAGGTTGGGTCAGAGAGGAACGTTCTGATTTTTGATCTTGGTGGTGGCACTTTCGACGTGTCAATCTTGACCATTGAGGATGGTATCTTTGAGGTCAAGTCCACTGCTGGAGATACTCATCTTGGTGGGGAGGACTTTGACAACCGCATGGTCAACCACTTCATTGCAGAGTTCAAACGCAAGTACAAGAAGGACATCAGCGACAACAAGAGGGCTGTTCGTCGTCTGCGCACGGCTTGTGAGAGGGCAAAGCGCACCCTGTCTTCCAGCACCCAGGCCAGCATCGAAATCGACTCTCTGTATGAGGGAGTTGACTTCTACACCTCCATCACCAGGGCTCGCTTTGAGGAGCTCAACGCTGACCTGTTCCGTGGCACCCTAGACCCAGTGGAGAAGTCACTCCGTGACGCCAAGATGGACAAGTCTCAGATTCATGACATTGTGTTGGTTGGTGGCTCCACCCGGATCCCTAAAATCCAGAAACTTCTCCAGGATTTCTTCAATGGAAAGGAGCTGAACAAGAGCATCAACCCAGATGAAGCTGTGGCCTACGGAGCTGGTAGGGGTCTAATTTCTCACAACACATCTATTCACTCAAGATGAAAATGTCCAATGTAGGGATTGACTGATATGTTGTTTTTTTCAGGGCGATATTGATTATTGATGCTTGGGGGTTGGATTGGAGGGTTGGTATCCAATATCTGGAACCGATACACATGAAAAGTTATTTATTATTAGCATGTTATAGCAGAGAACCTGTCATTCATACGTACATATCAGGATTACTATCACTAAACATGTGCAAACAGAGAAGTAGGAGTTATGATGTTTGACCATCACGTGGCGCTACAACGCTCTCCTCTGTTTACTGTTAGATCGGTTGATTGAGATCAATAACAGTTTGTCTCCTGCAGCTCCCTCTGCTGTTCTTCTCGTTTCTTAAGCTTTCTTTGCCCACTAATATACAAAACCTTAAACATTATCAGTAATTGTTTTTCCATGCATTGTTTCAGGGTAATCAGTGGCTGCCACCTACCTTAGCTGCTAGCTGTTAGCGTAGCTTTAGCCACTGTGAAAGTAGCTGATATCCTTATTTGTGGAGATGTCTTTAGTTCTTGTTCAGTTTTTGCAGATTGTGTCTCCGCTAAAGAGACGTGTCCGTCAGTTAGAACCAGGTTTAAGTTAATCTTACTTTAGGAAGCCACAGGCAAAGAGGCACGGCTAACCTTTTAGCAATAGCCTTAGCATAAACTTCCAGCTGCACCACTTGTTAACCATTACAAGTGATTTATTGGGGCCTTTTCTGTATAACAGGAATACTTACTTGTGTAACGTTGCTCATTACAACTTCAGAAACATCCGCTACCTTATCTTTCAAACACAGAGAGAGATCCAAAGTGGCACATTTGCTTTATTTTGGCGTGGCCCCTTCCAAAATCTAACCAGTCACACTTCCTTACAGCTGTCCAGGCTGCTATCCTTTGCGGAGACAAGTCTGAGAATGTGCAGGACTTGCTGCTTCTGGATGTCACCCCTCTGTCCCTGGGTATTGAGACCGCTGGAGGTGTCATGACTGTCCTGATCAAACGCAACACAACCATTCCTACCAAGCAGACCCAGACCTTCACCACCTACTCTGACAACCAGCCAGGTGTGCTCATCCAGGTGAGGGCTCCAGTGGATGGGATTCAGTTGTGCATTTTTCATGTCATTGTCCAGTGCATTTCTGAGATGTTAGACTGACTGAAGTGACATTTAAACCAACAGGTCTATGAGGGTGAGCGAGCCATGACGAAGGACAACAACTTGCTGGGTAAGTTTGAGCTGACGGGCATCCCTCCTGCCCCACGTGGTGTTCCCCAGATTGAAGTGACGTTTGACATCGACGCCAACGGTATCCTCAATGTCTCTGCTGTTGACAAGAGCACTGGCAAGGAAAACAAGATCACCATCACCAATGACAAGGGTACAAAACATGGCTTATAAAGGCTGCTTAACCTCGATGCGGCTGCAGTGATGTTCCAGTAAAGCATGATTACGCTTTGCCTGCTTCACGACAGGTCGCCTCAGCAAGGAGGACATTGAGCGCATGGTCCAGGAGGCTGAGAAATACAAGGCCGAGGACGACGTGCAGCGTGACAAAGTGTCTGCTAAGAACGGCCTGGAGTCGTACGCTTTCAACATGAAGTCCACGGTGGAGGATGAGAAGCTTGCCGGCAAAATCAGCGACGATGACAAGCAGAAGATCTTGGACAAATGCAATGAGGTCATCGGCTGGCTGGACAAGAACCAGGTGAGGCCTGGTGATGAGGTAATATGAACGACACGAATAGAAAGTCTGCCTCCTGCACTTTTCTGCTTTCCTGCTGTGACAGAACAGAGAAGTGAAAACTCATCATCCAGTACCGGTCACACTGTAATTTACAATTTTGTGTGTCTGTAGGATTTATTTAAACACAGGTTTAAATATGTGCAACTCTTTTGATTTAGTGTTTATTCATTAGTGTTTTCAAGGGTTACATCATCCTAATTCTGTGGCACCATGCAAGAACCAGGCAACCCACAAAATGTTCACTTTAAGAAAGAAAACAAGATGAGTTTTGATTTTTCTATAATTAAATTATATTTCGAAAAAGTCAACAACACTTGGGAAATGGCATCTTTCTACGAGACGAACATGCAAAATCATCGAAACATGGAAATTATCTCCGTGTGTGAACCAGAAAACCAGCATTACACTTTTCAAACAAGCAGCTCAGAAGTAAAAATGGATGTTTTTATGCTAAACTCTTGTTTGGATTGCCTACAGATATCAATTTAATGCATCATGTGAGCATTTAGCCTTCATTTTCCTCACTATCAGATGATGTTTGGTCCAGTTCTGATTCTGAGCCCTCTGAGACTCTTTCCTCATCACTACTCAGCGCATTACCAGACTGACCAGCCCCCCTTCTGAGACGTCTCAGACTCGGGTTTGAGGAAATCCTCTATTCAACAGGGATGTAATCACGGAGACTTTTTAAGTTTTTCACCTTGCACTGCAAAAACTCCACATCCTACCAGTTTATTTGTCTTATTTTTAGTCAAATTGTCTCAACCCACTTGATTTAAGATAAATTCACTTTCCAGGTAACATTTCAGCAGATGGAGGGACGTGTTTTAAGACAACGCATCTTAAATATCTTGTTAAGTCAAACAATCTTGAAATGATCTTGTTTTAGTTGTATCTTACAAGAAACAAGGTTCATTTAATTTCATACATGTTTCAAGCTGAGCTGTTGTTTGTATCAGATAAATAATCTGGATTTAAGAAATAAACTAAATGCATTTTATTGGAAAATCACCAATTCATATCAGAAAACAGCTGCATGTGGAAAATGTGTAAAAAAAAACAAAGCAAATGTCTGCTTTTGAGTTAAAACACCTCCTTTTGGGCGTAGCTGGCTTCACCTAAAACACAACACCTTCAAATGCTGTCAAACACCACTAAATATTAGGATTTCTAGCCAACTGTGAGAAGACATTATATCTCAGAATGCTTCAATTAATCTATGTGATCTTATTTCAAGTACAAGATGGTCTTAAATCTAGAGAAGAGCCACGATAATACAACTAAAATAAGTTGAATACATCTCAAATTAACAAGTTGAAACTTATTAAAGCTAAAATCTATTTAATTCTTTATCATGTCTGGTTTATTCTAAGACACCTCAGCTTGACAATGCTGCTAAAATATAGCTTAAAATAAGTTTCCCCTGCTGATTTTAAGACCTCAATATTCTAAATATCATGTCTTATTTCAAGAAATCTTACCAGGCTAATTTTCTCTTGTTCTATTGGCAGATTTTTACACTTATTTCAGGTAAAAGTGCCTTGAAAGAAGTTTTGTTTTCTTGTTTTGGGAGGGGCATTTTTTTACAGTGTGGCAGCAGTCATTCGTCTCCTAGTCCTGTACAGCAAAGGCAACTTGACAGAACCCAGTGCCCCTCTAGGACCAGTCTGAACTTCCTAATAATTGGTTTGATTTTGACTGAAGGAAATGATCATTTTACAGGATGAGCAGCTCTGATTTTTACAGAACTAGCTTTTTAGATCCTTTCTATGGGCGCCGCCATCTTGAAATTGTGGGTTATCTGCTTCTTGCATGGATACTGACAAGAATTATTCTGCTTTGAACTGCTAGTGACACCTGTTATCCTTTAAATGAACTAATACTGATTTAACAATGGCTTGTACTATGATGCCTGAGGTCTACCACAGTGCACTGAACTCACTGTTAGTGATCAGGTGGGTTGTCTGGCTCTTGCATGGTGCCACAGAGTTTATGTAGCAGCAGTGAACGAGTTTAGTCTGAAGTGATTATTCAAGTGTCGAGTCATGACTCCTGATTCTATGAAGGGATTTCTTTGTGTTAGACTGCAGAGAAAGATGAATATGAACACCAGCAACAGGAGCTGGAGAAGGTGTGTAACCCCATCATCACCAAACTGTACCAGAGTGCCGGCGGGATGCCCGGCGGGATGCCCGGCGGCTTCCCCGGAGCAGGTGGTGCCCCTGCCGGCGGAGGATCCTCTGGACCGACCATTGAAGAAGTTGATTAATCACAGCGACTGCGGCTCCTCCCTCCCCGACTGATAAACAAGCATGAACACTCCCAGACCGACGTCGGTGAAGTCGTTTTCATGATGATAAGTGAATATAAGACATCAAACCCTGTGTGTCCTGTGTCATGTTTGAGGCCAGAATAATAAACCATGACTGAAGCATGAGTCTCAATGAGCGTCATGTTGGATGGCGACTATCTGTGTCGCATCTGTGACCTAAAGATGTTGTGAATCCTGGATTGCAATGTTTAATTAGCCCCAGTGCAGCGTCCACACATCCGTAAATGTAATGTGCTGTTTCTACAGTGTGTGTTGATGATTCTCTTCTGTTATATTATTTAAAACAGTCAAAATGAGCTTTTCTCTGACAGACAGCACAGAGGTCATCACATTATTGTCATGGTGATGCTGTGGAATAGTTTCTCAGCTGTACGCCCCTTGTAGGCGTTCGAGGTTTCATCAAATCAATTTGTTTTCAGACAATCCACACAGTACAAAGCTTGATATGAGCCGAACACGTAGAAAATAAACAAGCTTCCAGAGAGAGTGGAGACGTTTCAGGACAGTAAAAGTTGCCCAGTAAATCAGCGTCTGGAAGGTCCAAGATAAGGTTTCATGTCACAAAAATAAAGTTTACAATAAACTGCAGGTGTGGAGAATAAAAGATCTTTAAATACTAAAAGTTATATTACTAAATTATAGATCTTCCTCTGATTGTTGACCCTGAAATTCCAAACTGGTGCACGCCTCGCTGTGCTTCTGAGTAAATTAATCCATGCTGTGTTTTATCTGTTAAATCATAACCTGCAAAGTTAGTGCACTAAAAAGGTCAAACGTCTTTCCTTCGTAGGTAAACAGGAAGCATGTGGTTGAATTTGAGTCAGTAAAATGTCATTTATTTACATCCTACTGGTGTTTAGATGTGAGTCACAGTTTGCTATGACACGTATACGTCTGTGATCCGTGCGGTCAGGACAAATGCAATGGAAATTTTACATTCAGAGTCAAGTGTGAGTCGGATTTTGATGTGAAAGCCCTGCAACATTCTGTGGAAACTGCTCCAGAACAGCGTGCAAGTCAACAACAACCACTCCGGCCCTGCAGGTACCAAGGAGCCGGTGATGTGAGCGAGCCATCCTGAAGCCTCACACTCCCATTGTTCCACTGAAGGCCTGAGCCGAAAACAACATGCAAAGAGCAGCCAGGATGAAACCACACCACTGTTCCTGCAGCCCTCTCGTGCGCCTGTGCCATTTTTATCCCCGCACAAAGACCGACCGCAAAGTCCCCGGATGACAACATCAGAATTAAAGACCAGGCGCATTGTGCCAAAAAAGGCAGCGAGACATTTATTGAAACACGACACAATAAAACAATACGACAATTCTTTTTTTGTTGTTGCACGGTTTACAGCAGTAATGTGAGACTAAAGCGATCCCCTCCCGTCAGAATTGGTCCATGTTAAGAAGAGCTGCTTCTCTTTTCCACGCCGTCATCGTCCCCAGCCTTCACAGTGCGCCTCCATTTTCCACTGAGCAGTCTATGAATAGTCCCGATGAGAAGCGGATGTATGAAGCCTTGTAGAAACACCGAACACGAGCCCCCATCTGAGAGGCTGATTATCCAAAAAAAAAAAAAGAAAAACACTGGTATGAAAAGTGGCTGTGGGGAGTCTGTCTGCTTTACTTGCTCTTGGCCGGTTTTTCCGTCTTCTTGGGGAGGAGGACAGCCTGGATGTTGGGCAGCACTCCCCCCTGAGCGATGGTCACACCTCCCAGCAGTTTGTTTAGTTCCTCGTCGTTGCGCACGGCCAGCTGGAGGTGCCGGGGGATGATCCTGGTCTTCTTGTTGTCCCTGGCCGCGTTCCCTGCCAGCTCCAGGATCTCAGCGGTCAGATACTCCAGCACGGCCGCTAAATACACCGGAGCCCCGGCGCCGACGCGCTCCGCGTAGTTGCCCTTGCGCAGTAGCCTGTGGACTCGACCCACCGGGAACTGGAGTCCGGCTCGGGAGGAGCGCGACTTGGCCTTTGCTCGGGCTTTGCCTCCGGTTTTTCCTCTTCCAGACATGATCCTTAGTGTGATTAGTGATGGAGTGGAGCCGCTATGAACGGTGGCTAAACGCGCCTGGACCTTTACGTAATGTATTAGTGAGGAGACGCATATAAACCACAAGGACTTCTCTGATTGGACGACTGGAACGGAAACGTACAAGCCAATGGCGCAGCGCGTCCTGCGGTCATGCCTGTCCTCTGGTGCGCAGCGCTCCAATCCCAGAGAAGGAACAGCACACGCTCATTTGTACAGCGACGTTATAAATAGGGGTCTGGAGCCGCTGCTGGACGAGCCGTGCTGTCTTCCTGCCTCCACACTGACGTCTGCAGGGGAGAGAAAATGCCTGATCCTGCAAAATCAGCCCCTGCGCCCAAGAAAGGCTCCAAAAAGGCCGTGACCAAAACCCAGAAGAAGGGAGACAAGAAGCGCCGCAAGACCAGGAAGGAGAGCTACGCCATCTACGTGTACAAGGTGCTGAAGCAGGTGCACCCAGACACGGGGATCTCCTCCAAAGCCATGGGCATCATGAATTCGTTCGTCAACGACATCTTCGAGCGCATCGCCGGGGAAGCGTCCCGCCTGGCGCACTACAACAAGCGCTCCACCATCACCTCCAGGGAGATCCAGACCGCCGTGCGCCTGCTGCTGCCCGGTGAGCTGGCCAAGCACGCCGTGTCCGAGGGCACCAAGGCCGTCACCAAATACACCAGCTCCAAGTAGACGCGCACAGGAGCTCCACGGGAGGAGGGGGGGCAGCGGCGGCTGGGTGACGCGCAGAGCCGCGCCGCCGTGTCGGTGACCACCGTGACGAAAGTCGTTTGTGATTTTTTGCACCATTGAACGAACTGAACCCGGGCCTTACGTCGAATGTATTGATGCACTGCAACTGTAGCCTGCCATCTTGTTTTAACGAAACCTTTTTATTTCCGAGTGAGTCGGTGAAATTAAACTGTGGAGATGTTTATTTTGAATTCTCTCCTTGCTTTGCACCATTTTAATACTGATTTGTATACATGCACCTTAGACGATGACCAACAGACTTCACCATGTGTGTGATGGCGCAGCTGGAAACCATTGTGAGATTAAAGTTGTGACTTACTGCCAGTGTCTCGCTGTGTTTCTGCTCTGGTGATGCCGATGCCTTTTTAATAACCAGTCCAGCAGCTGGGAGATGCAGTGTGATGCCTGGAGGGCCAAACAGGGAGACAGTGATCCTAAACCAACCCCCCCTTTGGAAATTATTTGGCTGTGATTTATTGGCATTCAAAAAAAAATTGCTTGTTTATTTATTTTTATTTTTTTTTTGGAGTGCATGCATCTGTGGCCAAAAGTAAGAACATAATGACTACTCTGATACCTGAAGATGATGACAGTGGTGTGACGTCACAGACCAGCAGGTAACCATTAATGTTGTGTGGCTTCCACAAGCTTTTCCAAAAGGAGGTTTGAATATAATAATGAGTTCATGTAACAAAAATAAACCAGGATTCTTAAACAAACTTGCAATAAATGGTATAATTTACTGCAGGTGTGGACGATGAGAGGTCTTCACATGTTGAGTTATATCAGAAAAATAAACTCAAATAATAGATTTTCCTCTTATCAACCCTGAAACCCCACACTGGTGCACGTCTCTCTACACTTTTGAGTTAATTAATCAGTTCTGTGTGTCCTATTTTATAAATAGATCACATGTTTTGTCTTGATCAGAACGGGCTCCAGGAAGTTTGGAGGTCAAACCAACATCCTGGGCCATTGTCATGTTCCTCACTATCTTCCTGGTTGTTATGTCAATGTTTGCTTTATTTCTACGGCACATTAAAACACCCAGCGGCCTCCCAAAGAGCTTTTACAGTAGGACAGGCAGAAACAGTAAAACAGTAAGAGCTATAAAGACAAACAACAATGTGGATAAATATAACGAATAAAAGACCCAATAAAAGTGACTAAACTCCACCAAAGGCCTCAGTGAATAAGGACGTCTTAAGTAGTGTTTTAAAAGTGGAGAGGCTAATCACATTCAGAGCTAACAGAGTGGGAGCCGCAACTGAGAAGGCTCGATCTCTAGATTTTAGAAAGGATCAAGGAACGTCTGAGACCACTAAGGGCTCTGGGGGGCTGATGTCAGGTCAGACAGGCATCCCAGGCCCATTCAGAGACTTATAAACAAATAGAATGATGAGGTGGTTGTTGGGTGTTTTAGCCACGTGGTTGGATGCAACACTGAGACACGATTGGGATTATTTTTTTAGCTTCGATTTTCTCTGATATGAAAGTCACTTGGAGATTCTATATATAAATATACATAAAATAGTTTTGACAAAATATCAGGAAGACCTCTCGGTATAAGTCAACACAGCGGCTGTATTACATTCATATAAAATAAAGCTCATATGCGGCTCACATGGAGCTCAACTGAGAGAAAAATGGAGGCACTAGTCGAAGTTGAGAATCATCTCTAAATCTCAAGTAACAGAACAAAAATAGAAACACAACACTTTTGTTTTTGCTCCATTATTCGTGAGCTGAACTCAAAGATCTAAGACTTTTTCTCTGTACACTAAAAGCCTGTTTGTCTCAGATATTGTTCACAAATTTGTCTAAATCTGTGCTGCTGAGCGTTTCTCCTTTGCTGAGATAATCCATCCACTTCACAGGTGTGGCATATCAAGATGCTGATTAGACAGCATGGTTACTGCACAGGTGTGCCTTAGGCTGGCCACAATAAACATAGACATATATACGTAGACGCCACGTTGACTGCTGCTGCCGATTGGAGCCAACGTGCCTACGCGGCAGCCATCTTGGTACAGTGCCACTCGCCCCTACAGTGCATTACGTCTATAGAGGAATGACATGTCTGCACTATAAAAGTGATCATAAATCCATCAGTTGTCAGCATATATTGTTTGTTACAAACGTCAGACATGGAGGACGGACAGGCAGACATAAATAGAACAAAAGCATCCAAGCATCCTGTGTCAAAGCTACATGTGTGACGTTTTTAACAAACCAAACCGTTTGGAAATCGGTCGAAAATTCAGTGAATAATTCTACTTTAAGATTGTGGAGTACCTCTTACCTCCATAGACTTACATTCACTCCCCCCTCTGCTAGCCCTGTACCAAGATGGCGGAGCTTTAGGCACGTCCCTCCACAGTCAATGCGGCGTCTACGTATATATGTCTATGACAATAAAGGCCACTCTAAAATGTGCAGTTTTACCGTATTGGGAGGGTCCAGGGGGAATCAGAAAACCAGTCAGTGTCTGGTGTGACCACCATTTGCTTCACGCAGTGCAGCACATCTTGTTCTCATAGAGCTGATCAGGTTGTTGATGGAGGCCACCTGGTGAATTTTAGGAGAATAGTATGAGAACCATATCAGATAAAATCCAAATTAAAACAAGGCTGAAATGAGAATCACATTGTTGTCTCCTGAGCTAAACTTTGAGCAGTAAACCAAGAGTTAAATTTTAAATTACCTCACTAAACTGTTTGGTCCTCTTTGGGGGTTGATCTGGCATCAACCTGTATCCTTTTGGCTCTACAGGTGGATCAGAAACACCTGAGCTAGTGTGTTCCTGGGTTGAGGGGGCAGTGGAGGCCTAGTGGTTTGTGAACTTGTAATCGGTGGGTCGCTGGTTCGAGTCCCTGGACTGGTGAGAGGTTGAGGTGGGAAAGTGAGAGCGACCGCTTGTCCCAGTCACCACCACTGTGGGCCCTTGAGCAAGGCCCTTAACCCCTGACTGCTCCTAGTATGTATAGTTCAGGTTAACCATGAATAGGATGGGTCAAATGCAGAGAAGGAATTTCCCCAAGGGGATCAATAAAAGTTAGATTAGTATTATTATGATTGAGTTCGACAAAACAACTGAAGCATGATCTGGCTTCACTAAACCCAACGGCCGATCTGATCTTGTCACCGCAACAATGAAAACAGCAGATTCAGTCAGTAATTAAGTAGATATCAGTGTTTTGCCCAGATGGGACTCGATTAAATTGACTTAATTACCACAGCTGTTGAAAGAAGCGAGACCGTTGCTGCTGCTGAGGCCTTTGGGCAGATGACAGTAATGGAACTGGAGCACAAACAAATGGATTTCTCGGTAAGACGGACACATTGAGATGAACGCAGCAGCCGCACGCAATCTGAGAAATATGGTTTATAGAAAGATCTGTATTGTATGTTTTTGTACATACTGTATCCCCCGCCTCGAGTGTTAACACCCAGGATTAAGGAGAAGTAGATCTCAGACGTAACCCACCCAAATAAGCCACTCGGGTACACTTATGGCTGATGAATGGGAACATGCCACGCTCGGGGCAAGCTCACTCCGGGATCAGGTCTCCGGGTTCCTGGAGGGGATCTAGGGGGGGATTCACGGTTCAGGTGACAGCAGTCGCAGGTTTTGTTTGGCAGGGTGTGCCTTTCTTCTCAGAGTCTGAGGTGGTGTGCAGGAGACCTAATTTCCGAACAATGAGGGATAGCCCCCAGCAGAAGTAGGGGGGACGTGGAGAGAAGAAGAAAAAACGCTTAAGTGGAGCAGACCTGACCATGGCCTTTTGAGGTGTGAAAGTGTAAAAATGGCTCAAACAATTAGCGTTTTGGTTATGTAATGTCTTCAGCTGAGTGGCGGCAGGTTACCAGATGTTTAACGGTTCTCTTGGCATCTTCTTGCAAATATCTGTTAGCTCTAAATATGTAGCCGTAGATATTTAGCTTTCAACCAAGTACCAGCAACCTGCGAACAACAACCATCTTTTCAAGTCCACATGAAGCACTGATCAGTAAAGAGCAGCCACTAGTGCTCTTAGAAAAGGCCTCATGTGGTTTGGGTTACACCGGGGGACCTGGATTCCAAAAGGGACGGCAGCTGAGGTCACTGCTGAAATGTTACTTGACATAACGCCGCACCAGAGACAAGACTCTCAACATATAGAGTCCCCCATTGTTCCACGTCTGTCAGATGATCCGGTTGTTGGACCCAGTCGTCTTGTGTTGCTCTCTTACTGTTCCCTTTCTTCGCTGGGCTTCCTGTGAACTGGTTTCAGCTGGAAAGGAGGTCAGTATAAATGCAAAAGAGTTCGTGGACGCACGCAGGTAAAGGCAAAGTGAAGGCAAGAGGTGGGTCGGCGCGCTGTGGGTGTCTGCACGAGGTAAGACATCAGTTTCCACTTTTACCTCAACGGTTTAGTTTTTCTGAAATGTTTTTTTTAATGCGACACTTTAGAGGCATCAGCTTCACCTCAAGTTTGCTTTAGTGCTTATTTCTGTGGAATAAATCCAGCCAATGATGCCACAGATTCAGGGAAAGTCATCTCTAATTTGAAGTCTCACTCACTTATACACTGGAAAAAATGCACCTCCCAAAACAAGAAAAAAAAAAGCTTATTTCAAGGCACTTTTACCTCAAAATAAGTGAAAAAAATCTGCCAATAGAACAAGTGAAAATTGTCTTAAAACACGTCCCTCCATCTTGCTGAAATGCTACTTGAATTTATCTTAAATCAAGTGGGTTGAGACATTTTGACTAAAAATAAGATGAATAAACTTGGTAATAAGTTAGGTTTTTGCAGTGTAGACTCATTCACTTTCATTGCAAGTAGTGCTGGTTAGCTTAATATTTATTAATCTGGTGCTTTTTTTCTTCTTTCTATCTTCTATTTCAGGAGTTGTAGGGTTCGAAATATACAATCAGAAGTTTTACAAGCATTTAAAAGGTATCTTCTGATTATTTGCAGTGATTGAAAGCAATTAGGTGCCTTTAAAGTACCGTAAGAGTGATTTAGAGTTACTCCTCCTATTTTATTCTACACTATAATGCGACTCCACGAGCTACTTTTCAGGAAAATGACTCCCATTATGAAATTTCTATTGAGCTAAAGCAATACAGTGTTAGATATTAAGCTGATGGTCCTTTATGAACGTGTGATCCGAGCACTTGAGTATGTATCATTTCGAGAGGAGATCATGTGCACTTCAAGTCGACGTCACCAGCTGTTTGTTCCTCCTCTAGTTTGAAGACAATGTGGCTGGCCCTTCTGTCATACCAGCTCGCCACACTCCTCCTTGTTCACGCTCAAAATGCCTGCGTTGGACACACCACGTTCAGACATCCAGGTCAGTGGAACTTGCAGGACTCATACTCTTGTTTTCCCATCATGCAACCTGTCAGGACGGTGGACGCCTGACTATCCGATGAGAGTCTTTATCTCTAAATGCTCTCTGAATGTTGTCGCTCATTCCTGGAGTTACATATGAGTCAGAAGGCAAAACGAGATGAACGAAGGTGTTGTTTTCTTCCTCAAACAAACAAAACAGTTCCATTGATAATCCTGCTGTGCTGTTTTCCTGCTGTTGTGCATTATTCATGTTTCTAGGCATGTAGACGCAGTCAAGACGACCTGCTGAAGTTCAAACTGAGCATCAAAATAGGGAAGAAAGGGGATTTTGAATGTGTGGTGGCTGCTGGTGCCAGACAGGTTGGCCTGACCGTTTCAGAAACTGCTGATCTGCTGGGATTTTCAACCATCTCTAGGGTTTACAGAGAATGACCTGACAATGAGCAGCAGTTACCTAGACAAGAATGCCTTGTTGATGCCAGGATGGGTTTTTCTTGATTTTTTTTGACCCATACGCCATTCGTAGTAGTTTTCTTAACTCTTTCTGTCACCTCCAGTTTATACGTGAGTAGAGATGTTTTCACAGACGACGCTGTGTTGTGGGTTTTGCAATCGAACAAATGCCAAAACTGGAATAAAGGATGTTTAAATCAGACCAAAGTGTAAACAAATGATAAAACTGGAAAAATATGGGTACACTGAATTTATGTATATCAGTCAGCCACAACATTCTGACCACTGACAGGTGAAGTGAATATCATTGATCGTATTGGTACTATGTGGTGTTCTGATGGAAAACCTTGGATTTTAACATCCATGTTGATGAGACTTAGACACCCAACTAACCATAGTCCAGTCCCAAATGTCACTGGCCCACCCCTGCAGGAAAATGCACCCCACCACATGGCAAAAACATCCAACCATCAGGAACCTGTTGAGGAACATGACAATGACCCAACATGTTGATCTGACCTCCAAACTTCTTACACCCCATTGTGATCAAGCATCAACAGGATGAAGTGGAACAAGTTGGATTGACAGAGGCCCCACTGCACAAACCAGACACTGCCAACGTCCTGGTTCCAGACCCCATAGGACACCCTGAGAGGTCCTGTGGTCCATGCCCAATGGTTCAGAGCATCAAGATGTTCCTGATTGGTTGATGTTGTTGCCATGTGGTGGGTAGACCAGTGACATTTGGGATTTCCATTAGCATGAGGGATTGTGCTTGTTGTGGGGCAATGTTTATTTGGGTGTCTAAGTTTCATCAACATGGATGTTAAAATCCAAGGTTTTCCATCAGAACATCACATAGTACCAATATGATCAATGTTATTCACTTCACCTGTCAGTGATCATAATGTTGTGGCTGACTGGTGTATAAGACGATGTAACGCATTGTGTAGTTCTATATTGAATAAACATTATGTGCATCTGTAGACTCTTTCTCGTGAACCTTTTCCTGAAGGCTCCAACAGATGATCCAGATGTGATTTTTGACTACATGTGTGACAAAGCTGCCTGGTCCTCAGTGGCCCTTAGCAGGCAGACCGAGTCACAACAACTGCCATGGAAAATGAACAACAGATTGTGGGCTGTTAAAAATCTTAAAAGTTCACTCTTTCTGTCCAGCTAATTCAGACATCGAGGTCTTCTGTGGCTCGCAGACAGTGGACCTTCAGATCCTCCTGTGTCCCATCTATTTCAATGGATACAACGAGTCATTGGTGGCCCTCAACTCGGAGCACTCCAAAGACCAGTGTAAAGGGATTGCCGACTGGACGGCAGACCCGCCCGTCGTCAAATTCAACTTCTCCATCTCGGAGGAGGCAATCATCGACTGCTCCAGCACAATGACAGTAGGTTGAACCTGAAAACACCCGGCAAGATGCCACTCACAGCATGTTCTTACTTGAGTCTGTCTTTTCAAAGGTTTCTCAGGAGACGGGTACTGGACAGTTTGCAGACTTCTCCAGCGTCCAGCACATCAACATCTCAGGCATGATCTGCTCCAAGGACCCGACCACAGGAGCCATCTCCTACCACCAAGAGGTCATGTACGGGTTCTCCTGCCGCTACCCGCTGCAGTACCTGGTCAACAATACTCAGATGAATGTGTAAGTGGCTCTTGTTGTAGATTTCAGATGCTGTTGTGATCAAATGCAAGGAAAAACTTAAAGTAATAACACTGGTACAGGCCGACATTGTACTCTTGCTTTGCTAGCGGAAGATGAATTGTGATTGTTTGTGTGTGTTTTTTAGTGGGTCCAGAGTTTACATGTAGCTCAATTGACGAAAAAATGGAGCCATTAGTCAACGTTGAGAATTATCTCCTTTAAATCTCAAGTATGACTCCTGTTGCTAATCGTTCTCCTTCTTTCTTACCTATAACTCTTGGTGATGTTTAGGAGAAACACATGATAAACAGATTAGACAAAATCCAAACTGAAACAAGGCTGGAATTAGAATCACAGTTTTGTCTCCTGAGCTACAAAGGAGCAAACTTTGAGCAGTAAGATTTTCCAAGCATGGGTTCCCACGCTGTTGAATGTGTTTAATGGAACCAAATAACCTTAGAGCAGTGGTTCTCAACTGGTGGGTTGGGACCCAAAAGTGGGTCGCGAAGCCATTTTTAGAGGGTCGCAGAAGCAAAAAGTAGTGGTATAAAGTCTTTTATTTTAAAGGACGTGTTTCTTATGACACAGTTTGCTTTCAATAGGAGGATATTTAGTGGTGGTGACACCAGTAGTTGGCCACTATTAACCACTAGATTTGGCTTTGCCAGCTTATTGGAGAAATTTACGCTAAAACGTCCCAAAAATATACAAAAATGTGCTCATAATCTGTCAAAATGGGCCAAAATACGCCCAAAAACTTGGCAAAAATGTCCAAATATACCAAAATGAGCAAAAATAAGCCAAAATTTTCCTAAGATGTATCAAAATGTGTTGAGACTCCACCCAAATAAACCTTAATTTGTTAATAGGAACAGCAAACTTTAACAATGTAGGTCGCGAGTGTTATTAATAGAGAAATAGTGGGTCCTGAGGCTGGACCAGCTGAGAACCACTGCCTTAGAGAAAGTCAGACTAACTGAGAAAAGCCAGACAAGCTCATTTAGCTGAACATGCCCCTGATTGCTGATGACTTGGGTTTTTCTCACGATGAATTTCAGCTGCTGACGGAAGGTTTGTTTTCGTCCAACAGGGCTGGAACCAACCTGGCAGTCAAAGACAACAATGGCAGCTTCATCAGCACACTGAGCATGCGACTCTTCTCGGTAAGAAGCTGCTGCATGTCAATGACACAATGGTCCTGTTCGGTTAGAAGAAGTAGGGAGCATGCAAACATGTCAGGTAGCAGGAGTTCAGGTCTGGGATTCAGCAGGATATGGCCGATCATAAAGTCTGAGTAAAGTATTCTGTAGTCACCAGCTAAACAGTGCGCACAAGCCAACAGAAAACACTCAAATAACTTAAACCTAATTCAAGCCATGCAGGATGTTTCACAACTCATCATTCAACCGTAACATCACAAGAACTTGACTCAATTTGAATAAACACGACACAAACTCGGAAGTGTTTCTCAGAAGTGGCAACTAACAGCTGGTTTACCGTCATTACCGAGGAAATACAACCTGTACAGAACCAAAACAAGCAATGTCTACACCGATAAATGGAAGCAGCACGGTGGCAGATCCATAGTGATCTGGACTGAAGGCTGACTGACACGTGGCTCACCAGCATCACTTCTTATTTATAAGAGATAATACGTCCAACAATTAATGCTGAAGTTGTAAGTTTTATACAACACAGAGGGCCGATTTTCAAAAAGTCATAACTCAAAAAGCTTTCCAAGTAGAGCTGGGTGAGGTGGCATTGAATGACTCAAAGGTTACCTCCCCTGATGAGGAAGGCGGATTTTACCTGATATTGAAACTGAACGTAACTTATTATTTTAAATGCCCTTCCCTCTCTTCTGTCATTGGGCCTGAAGGACAACAGCTACTCCTCCTTCCTGAGCATCCCTCAGGGAGGGCTCGAGCTCAAGACCAGGATCTTTGTCGAGGTGAAAGCATCCAACCTCACCAACAGGTATTCCACACAGGTCTTTGTAAGTTAAGCAAGCTCTTCTTGTTAGTGCCAACTTTACAACTCTCTGTATTTGGATTTGATCAAACATTAACATATGATTAGCTTTTATGATCCGGGCTGACTCCTAAACTCCTCCTTGCAGATTCAACGTGCTCCTGGACCGATGCTACGCCACGACCTCGCTTCTCCCGATCAACACCACCTCTTACGACCTCTTTGTTGGGTGAGTTATTTTAATATATTGTCGACTACAGGCCTCCACATAGCGATGAATACCCTATTCAGAAAAATATGACCTCATGAAACTATTTTAGAAGTTTGAAAATGAATTATGGGTGGAAAAGACCTATCATGTTATGTCATCTTTAACAGAGGTAAAACACCTGGGAACCGACCTATGCCTTCTGGTTGTGGGTCAGAAAGTCTGTTTTGTTTGTTTCAAATTCTAAAGAACAAAAAAAAATCCGCATCTGCTCCCTTCAAGGTGTAACCGGGACGGCCAGACAGTGATGGGAGTGAACGGAGAGCAGCAGGAGGCTCGTTTCTCCTTTGAGGCTTTCCGCTTCGTCCAGAGCGCGGATGAGACTCTGTCCACCTACTACGTTCACTGTGCCACCAGGCTCTGTGTGAACTCCTTCTGCCCCACCCTCATTCAGGTCAGAATCTGCCTCCAGGCTAAAAAAAAAACATCACACAAACCACTTTTACCCCAGATAAGATCTTTAGAACTGGATTCCATTACATACATGCGTGGCTACTGAGATCTTGGTCATGGTTTTGACAATAAAGACTTCAGAGGGTTGTTAAACCTGAGGCCAGTTTCAGTCATTGCTGGTCCTGTAGGTAAAGATGTAGCTGTTATTATACTACTTTGTGGTTCACTTGAAGTCTAGTCAGTAGGCTGCATTCCTTAAATGTGTAGCGGGAAACTAAATATTCAGGTTTTTTAACAGTTAAATAAGTACTGGTTATTAGGGAACAGGCCAAAAGAGTGGACCTTATGTCATATCCCAGTGGAAGTTCTGCTAACAGTACATCTACCTTTAAATAACGTTTTCATTATCCAACCGCACTGAGGTCCGTGTACGTAGCGGCCATTCGTTTTCTTATTTTGAGATTTCAAAATAAAAACCAAAAATAAACTGTTTACCGTTTTCTTCAGTGATAATACAAAATGAAAAACAGAAAACGGGCCCTAATTCATCATCCATTATCCATTATTCATTATCCGATTTAATTACATGTGTTTGTAAATGGAAATTAAAATTAAAATACACCCGTGGAAAACTTGTTTCTCTATTTCCTGTTGGTTTTGGCTCCGTGACCCGTTTGACTTCTGAAGAGGAGCTAGCGATTTAGCTAGCTCCGCTAAATGGCGGAGCTGGCGATTTAGCGCTAGCTCCGCCGCTAGCGCTAAATCGCTACTTTGCGTTGTGGCAAAGCTAAAGTAACAGAAAACCTCCAAACCTCCCCAAAAACATCCCGAAAAGCAGCCGAACGCTAGCGATTTAGTGCTAGCGGCGGAGCTAGCGGCACCACAAGGTCCTTCCAAAGGGACAAATAAACCCCACGCTGGTGAAAAGTCCACTGTGAAATAGTGAACAATGTGAGCCAAGCAACGTTTGGACCCCACAGTGGGTCTTCATCAGGCCACGGCACACAGCAAGGTCTGCTAACAGTGAGCTAACACTGGAGCTTTAGATACCAGATCCTTCCTCATCAGAAGTCAGACGGGTCACGGAGCCAAAACCAACAGGAAGTAGAGAAATAAGTTTTCCACGGGTGTATTTTAATTTTAATTTCCATTTACAAACACATCTAATTAAATCAGATAACAGATAATGGATAATGAATTAGGGCCCGTTTTCCGTTTTTCATTTTGTATTATCACTGAAAAAAACGGGAAACGGTTTATTTTTCGTTTTTATTTTGAAATCTCAAAATAAGGAAACAAATGGCCGCGACGTACACGGACTGACTGAAGGTAAACTGTGAAGTGCAGATTCGTCCAAAATAGACCCTATTATACAAGGTTCCACAAACTACTTCATGCTGTGGGTTTAAATTGTCTGGAGTTCTAACGTAGGCTAGCGATAAACTGTCTTAACCAAAGTGACAATCATCCAAATCACCTGCAGAACTGTACGACCAACACCAGTTCCAGAAAGCGCCGCGACGCCGCCAACAACCAGGACACCACCGTGAGCGACATGGCAACCGTCAGCTCGGGCCCCATCACCGTCCACCTAGACCAGGGTAGGAATGTGAACGGTCTTCTCTGTCGAGTTGAATGGAGGGTTTTCTTTAGTAATGCATGAACTGAGGATTTCTCCTTTTCTCTCACAGGGTATCTGGTGGCATCCACAGGTATGTATATACTGCCAAACAAATGACAAAGCCCTTAATAACAGTGTCACTTGGTTTCCTTGATTATAAAACTCTGTGCCATTAAGCTTCACAGTAAGTAGAAGGTGTGGAAGTGGGACCCTTTTTTCGCAGCCTGCAGCAACATGAAGTTGGAAGGTGATATATCAGTTGTTAAACAGTTGTTGGGGGCTTGAATCGTACATACAGGGATAGCCGAGGCTGCTGTGTGAAGACAGAAAAGAGAACTGAACTCTTTCTCACTTGCTAAACTGTCACATAAAAGCATCAGTCTAAACCAATCAGCCACAACATCATGACCACTGACAGGTGAAGTGAATATCATTGATCATATTGGTACTATGTGGTGTTCTGATGGAAAACCTTGATCAGACTTGGACACCCAAATAAACATTGTCCCACAACAAGAACACTCCCTCATGCAAATGGAAATCCCAAATGTCACTGGCCTACCCAACCACATGGCAACAACATCAACCAATCAGGAACATGTTGAGGAACATGGCAATGGTCCAACATGTTGCTCTGACCTCCAGACTTCCTACAGCCCATTCTTATCATACTGGGGCAGTGGTGGTCTACTGGTTTGTGAAGCAAACTTGGAGCTGGTGGGTCGCCGGTTCGAGTCCCTGCACTGGCAAGAGGTTGAGGTGGGAAAGTGAGAGCGACCGCTTGAGCAAGGCCCTTAACCTCTAACTGCTCTCCAGGTCTCCTAGTATGTATAGTTAAGGTTAACTATGAATAGGAAGGATCAAATGGGGGCTCAAGGGGATCAATAAAGGTTAGATTAGATTAAGGATGCAGTCGAACAAGGATGCAGTGCCAATGTCCTGGTTCCAGACCCCATGGGACACCCTGATAGGTCCTCTTGTCCATGCCCAATGGTTCAGAGCATTCTGGACCAACACAATATTAGGGAGGTGGTGCATTTTCCTGCGGGGGAAGCACAATATGATCAGCGTTATTCACTTCACCTGTCAGTGGTCAGGATGTTGTGGCTGATCTGTGTACATACATACCTTCCAGATATGCTGATGAAACTCTTAGTAGTTCAGCAAGACTATCGTCTAGTTTAAAAGATCAGGGAAACCAACCGGCTGGTTGTACATTAACGTGTCGTGAGTCAGTGCAGGAACTCTCTACTGCTCTGTGGGCTCTAATCCTTCGGGGCTTCTTTCATTCCCAGGTGTTCAGCAGGTCGACGCCGGCAGCACCGTGGTGGCCGTTTCGGTCGTAGCCGCCGTTGTCGGAGCGATCTGCATCTCTCTGGTGGTTTTCATCGCTTACCAGATGCACAACTCCAAACTCGCTTTTAACAAGACCATTCTGTGCCAACAGGAGTGACAGAGGGTCAGAGAAAGACTTCATTCACAAAACCTCTGACCTTCATATTAGACCCAAGTCCAGCTTCTGGAAATAAGCACGGTAAATAATGAAATGAGCATTTTAGTTAAACTTCATATAACAATATAAGTCTTTAATGTACCGTTTTACAAGTTAATCATCTCCTGCTGGACAGAAACAATGCCACTGTACATGCTATCCATTACAACGCCGTTCTGTATTCATTTTATACTCAGATATTGGGTAACTGAATGTAGCTGTAGCTCACAGGCTGTTTTAAAAAATACTTTTATATCCACTGACGATTCAGAAGTTTTTGTATCTCTGTGTCTATTAAGGGTGTTTAATTGCATTTTATGGTTGATATTTATGGCTTGTAGAGTTTTTCTTGTCTTAGTAAATGCTACTACACTGTGCTTTTATATTGGATTGTTTCATAAATACTTTTAAAAAATCTGAAATGGTTTTGTTTTCTGCTGCTTCACCGGACTCGCAGAAGCTCACGACTGAATGCAGAACTATGTCAGGCCTCATTCTATGATGCAAGCCACCCAGAGAATGTACTTAAGCACAGCAAATAATGGAAAAGTACAGTGAATGCTGCACTTTTTACCTGACAACATTTAGAATTTAAAAATTTCAAATTAGCTTATAAAATACAGCACATTATCAAAGATTGAACCAGCTCACCTCCTGGTCAACCAACATGTTGGCCGCTCAACTAAAGAAACTTTCCCCTAGGAATTTGTCACTAAATTTAATATACATATCCACCGATCAGGCAAAACATCATGACCACTGACAGGTAAAGTGAATAACATTGATCATATTGGTACTATGTGGTGTTCTGATGGAAAACCTTGGATTTTAACATCCATGTTGATCAGACTTAGACACCCAAATAAACATTGTCCCACAACAAACTCACTCCCTCATGCAAATGGAAATCCCAAATGCCACTGGATGAAAATGCACCCCACCACATGGAAACAACATCAACCAATCAGGAACATGTGGAGGAACATGACAATGGACCAACATGTTGATTTGACCTCCAGACTTCCTACACCCCATTGTGATCAAGCATCAACAGGAAGCAGTGTAACAAGTTGGATTGACAGAGGCCCCACTGCACAAGCCAGAGCACCCAAAGGATCCAGTGGTTCCAGACCCCATAGGACCCCCTGAGAGGTCCTCTGGTCCATGTCCAATGGTTCAGACCACATAAGGGGGACCAACACAATATTAGACAGGTGGTCATAATGTTATGCCTGATCTGTGTAACTGCTAAAGGCCAATACTCTTAAAATCCCAAACTCACAAACAAGCAAAACTACATGTAGTCGGACGTTAAAGTTCAAACTAGCTCCACCTCCAATTACAGCGGTAACATGCTGTTTACACATGAATACACCAGTAATAAACTAAACATGTCTTGTATAGTAAAATATCAGTGACAAAGAGGACATATTACTGCTTCCTTCCGCACGTTTATCTGATAATACTTGAGTACCTTTACTTCAGTAGGATTTTAATGAGCATTTACTCTGGTAAAATATCCGAGTATTTCAACATTGTTAAAAGTAATTCAGTTATTAGGAAAGAAAACGCATCACACATCGCCGCTTGATGTCATATCGTTCTAGCTTATGTCATCACTTACATCCAAATTCCATGAAGCTTCCCTGCATTTGCCGTCAGGTCGGATGTTTTAGCAGCCCTCAGTTTTACAGATAACCCTTCACTTGTGGCGACATACAGCAGTTTAAAAGGATCTACTCATCACCTTCATCACACATGTTCCACCCGAGTTGCAGTCGAACTCAAAACCCTTCAGTTTCTCTGAATCTAAAGCGTAAAATTCAAGTATTTCCTCATTTAAGGCATTAAGGGACACATATGAAACCATTTAAAAAGTGAGTAAGAAACTAAACATGTCGTTGTTGTACTGAGTCGACTCACTGAGAGGGTCGCCTTACCAGAACAGCATCTTCAACTTCAACTGGGGTGCTGGCTCAGAGTCGGGGCCCTGCGCCGACTGCCTCCAAGTAAGATCAAAAAGCATGTCAACAAAATTAAAAACAAAAAAGAGTTTTTTATTAACAGTTTAGAAATACAACATCGCTTGCATCTCCCATTCCTGACTCGGGGCTTTTCTTCAGTTATTCAAAGAATCCAGAGCGCTGCAAACTACACAGCGAGAAACCTGCGCCACGGGGCGTGTCGGGGTAAAAAAGAAAAGAAAGAAAGAAAAGAGACGACACCAACACACCACCTCTTCTAGCAGCATGGGAGACTTTGAGACCATGGAGTTTGCCTGCTGTCGAACACATTCAAGCACCTCTCAGTGTTTACATTGGCATCAGTAGAAAAACTCGGCTACATCAGAACGACGGGAGGCAGATATGTGGAGGCTCCTAGGATGTTAGACCGTCCCCATTTGGATGGCAGCACGCGCAAGAGGGCTAACCCACGTTTGGTCACAAAAGGATTCATCACTGCTTTACAAGTCTGCAAGTACCTGGCTTCATCCTTCGTCCTATCAGGCCCACAAACTCCCAACACGCCAGGCTGAACAGACGGATCTAATGGCAACGCAAAGATCCACTTTACGCCATCATGTGAAATGTGGGCCAGCCCTCTTGTGCATACTGCCATCCATTTGGGGGTCCAGTTTCAGAACTGGTTCTCAGCGTGCAGGATGATGGACCCCACCCCGGCATGCACCTGTTGTTTTGCACCATCCGCTCCGATTCCGTTTACGAAAAACCTCTAAAACGGTGGTGGAGGAGGGAAGTTTCATCAAGCAAAGCAAATAAATGAAAATGTCAGGGTTTGATGACCTAATTACAAGCCGTCAAATGACCTGGATGTTATGAGCCATGCGCGACATTGGCCATCGTTCTCCAAATTTTACCGGGACGACAGGAAATTTTGTCAGCCACCCAATCAATAACTGTAATATGACGTCCCCACATGAGGATGGATTCATAGCTGATGTTATGATTCACCACATCAGTGACGCTTTTCATTCAGATCCACTGATTGTGTATTTTTGAACATGCTGAACGCACCACACGACATTTGATCCCACAAACACACCTGGGATTTATGCAGCCGAATAAAATTGCGGGTTCGAAAAAGACGAACAAGGCGATAAAACGCCGCCATTCTATCCGTCGAGAATCCGCAGCTCAGACATTTGCGAACCCTGACAGCAACACACCAGGATGCAGTGCGGAGGAGAGCAGCAGGAGATGAAATGACAAACCGGAGTGGGACAGTGCTCATTGTTGTCAAGCGTCCGTATTTGGGTCGGCGTGGATGAGGTCATGATGTCGGACGTGGAGCGCTTTGTCTGCATATCTGGGGGGCTTTATATCTGCTGAACTGTTCCTTCGTGGTGTTTCGGCGTCTGTTGCTTATGGAATCCATGAAAGGCAAAAGAGACAAACTGCAGGAGGGGGGAGGGGAAAAAAAAAAGTGGGGGGCAAGAAGAGTCGTCTCCGGTCCCTATCCAATCAGCTTCCAGCAGTTCAACAAACAGGGGCAGTAAAGATAAAACGAAGGAAACAAATGGGGGAAAAAACACAGAGCGAGAGGGAACTTGAACATTTATACACTGTCAATAAATATAGTGATTTTTTTTCCAGTTCCAGCTGTTATAATTCATCCTCTATGTGGTTTTCAGGTTGGGCCTTCTCTGTTGGTCCTGGAAACGAGCAAAGAGAAGGAAACATGAATACCGAGCGTATGGGATTACATCACCTCTGGTCATTAGCACAGAACAGCATAAGCTCCTGCAGTGACCACGTTACCTTTCCAGTGTGTTGAGTAACTCAAGCACATGTTTGCTGGTTTAATAAGTCACACACAAAAGGCTGTTGCTATGGTAAAAAGCCTGTTGGCTGAGTGAGTCGTAGCTGGAAGGAGAGGAGGGAAGGCAGCGGTGGCCCGTCATCTCACCAGCTCTGGCTGAGACCAGTACTTATGTGGTCATTTTAAAGGCCTCACAATCAATCCTGGTCACATGTAGGCCATTTTACTTAGCAAAGCCACAGCTGGACTATTACACCACACACATGTGAACTCAGCTGGGAGGAAAAGTAGCTTTCTGTAGGTCAGTGTGATGCTCATTTAAATGATATAACAGTGTTACGCACAATTTTATTGTAATAAATCACATTTTATTCTGCATGACTTGGTTTAACTGAGCAAATGGAAAACAGACAAACGCTGTAACTGCATCAGCTTCTAGGCTTTAAAGCACGTAGGACCCACTGATACCCCTTTTCCACCAAGAAGAACCAGGTCTAGTTCTGGTGTTTAGTTGGTTCTAATCTGGTTCCTCCTAAGAACCTGTTTGCTTTTCCATTGACAAGGAGTCAAGTTGGAGCCATTGCGTCACCGTAAAACCACTACGCTAGCATCCATTACATAGCAGTTAAACAAAAGCAGTAAGTTGATGATAATATCTATGTTTATCTCTATAGATGGTCTTAAGGCTGATTGTGAGGCGGAGGTCCTCCTGTTGCCTGGACACATCCGTGATCACGCTACTGGTGGGACACAACTGTAGCGGATTTCAGGTCAACAGTTTGTGGTAAACTTCCAGGAGTCATTCCAATACATGTGTGATGGGACCAGGGACGTCCTGGAGAACAAGGACACTAATTGGCGCTTTTGTGTCCCTTTCCACCGTTGATGGTTGTTCTCGGTGCTTAGCTCTGGACCAGCAAAGAGTTGGTGCTTGCTGAGCTCCAGTTTTTAGAACCTGGAGTCGGTGCTTAGGTGGTGGAAACACAAAGAACTGGTGCCAAGTCAGGCTCTGGCTCCGAACTAGACCTGGAACCAGCTCGGTGGGAAAGGGGTAAGAGTCATACTGAGCCTGAAATGTGAACTACTGCTGCTGGATGAAGTAACAGAATGATTGACCAGCATAATGTTCCATTTGTGTGTCAGTGAGCAGTAGGGCTGCACGATTATGGCCAAAATGCTAATCACGATTATTTTGATCAATATTGTAATCACGATTATTAATCACGATTATTCATTATGTTAGAAAAATACCTGTATTTTTATTGCACTAAGCAAACAATACAGTTTAGGAACAGTTTTCAGCACTAAATGAAATTTTAAATAAGAATAAATAAATGATAACATAATTAAATAATCTGGATCGGATGAATTCAGAACCTGATCCAGATTCTTCAGATGATCGGCAGCCGTCTGGGTCAACTGGGAGCAGCAGAGCCTCGTTCCCAGATTCTTCATGTCTACCTCCTGCTTTATGAGGTTCTCACCTGACCTTATAAAGCAGGTTAGGTGAGAACTAACCTGCTTTATCAATAAAGATCTGTTTGATTTGCTAACTTGCTAGCTAGCTAGCTAACTTTTATTGCGATCGTTTTGAGCGTGGTTTGAGAGATAATCGATCCCGACCTCAAAGCGATCCCCCCCACACACACACACACACAAATAATTGCGCCAGGGGATCACATATTTCTTGTCCAGTGTTTTGACCATTTTTCTGAAGCCCTCGTTGCTCACTGTATTTAGTGGACACACGTCTTTGGCCAAATAAAACGATATTGCGTCAGTTATTTCTGCGTGTCTTTGGGAGGTAGATGGATGCGGTGTTGCTCGCTGTTATGGTTGTCTGGGTTGCTGCTGGACACGGACGGGAATTTTGTGAATCAGCGTTAGCTTTAGCCTTCATGCATTCCTCGTATTTGTGTTTGTGATGTTTTTTCAGATGGTTGAACAGATTAGTAGTGTTACTCTGCAGGACAGACACAACTCTGCCACACTCTTTACATATGACTTGTTCTTGTTTAACGTCATTTGCCCTGAATCCGAACAAGTCCAGACAATGGATGTTGATCCGTTTTGAGGCAGTAGCTCCTCACCATGATGATCCTACTTTCTTCTGTTGACATGACTCTCATCAGTCCCAGTCCACCTAGTGACTTCAGGTTGCCGCTGCAGGTGCCCTCCCTTGTTATTTTGGCAGCTTCATAAAGCCTCAAGCATGTTTTCGCCCCCTGGTGTTTGGCTGACTACTGATTGAGAAAGTGCTTGATTAGCTCTGCAGCAGAGCCGCATTTTAAATGTAAATATCGCCGACGATCAGGTTAGTTTAATCGTGGCAGCAAAAACCGTGATCATGATTAAAATTCGATTAATTGTGCAGCCCTAGTGAGCAGTGGTGTTGATTTCTCAGCCTGCAGTTTATTCGCCCATTAGCCGCAACATTAAAATCAAAGACAAGCAAAGGGAACAACATCAACTGTCTTCATTACGATGCAACGTTCTGCTGGAAAACCTCGGCCTCGTCATTCACGTGGGCGTTACATTGAGATGCATCGTCGGCCTAAACAACATTGTTCCAGACTACGCACACTCCCCATGGAAACAGCAGAAGCCTCTCCCAGGAACAGCTTGACAAACTCAAAAAAAGACCCCAAGATCTCAATCTCAGCACCTGTGGGGATCCACAGGAACAAGCCCGATCCACAGAGGACCCACCCCACAAACCAGAACCATTTGTAGACACCACAGGACATCCCCACAGGTCCTGAGTGTATGTATATGTATGTATTAGGCAGATGGTTTTAATGCTGTGGCTGATTGGTGCATGTTCCAAATACTCTTCCCGTACCCTAAAGTTCTCCAGCATTATCGGCAACAGGTGTGGCTGACCGACCTGGAGTTGTCGTTTCTTCTGTGGGCTGTGATTGGCTGTCTGAATCTGCATGTGGAGGGCTCTCCTCGGTGGGGGGAGCGTCGCCCGGCTGGACCTCTTCTGGGTTTTCTGCATTTTAATGGAAACAAGTTATACGTCTGTGAAGATTCTCAGTCATCCAGGTCATGGTTGTCCTCGTAGTTTCAATCGTAGCATCTGGGCTTGCTTGAGTTCCTCGAAGAGGACGTTGTGGAACGTCTTCGAGGAACTCAAGCAAGCCCAGATGCTACGATTGAAACTACAAGGATGCATGAAGTTATTGAGGGAAGACTGCTCTACCGTTTGACCCACCACTCTTTGTGTCTGCGCTCTCCTCTGTCGGAGGGATGACTTTTTCTTCAGATGTGTCGTTGGTCTTATTGCTTTTACTCGAGCTCGTGCTGTTCTTGGCTTTGGCTTTGGCCTTGGGCTTGGCGAACTTGGCCTTGTTGAGCAAGTAGTTGACCTCCCGATCCAACAGGGCCAGCTTGGACTCGATGTCTTTGGACAGCAGGACTGGCCGCTCCTTGGGGGAGCGTTTCTCCTGGTTTGCCACTGTCTCATTCTTCCACATCTGAAGGACACACAGAGACAATTTCAGACATGAAGCTCAGTTTAATTGAATCAAGAAGGACTATTCAACCCGTCTGAAAACAGTTCTAAAATGTCTTTTGTAGTCCTGGAAGGAAGGCACAGTGGCCTCACAGCTAGAAGATCCCTGGTTCGCATCCCGGTTAGGACGACTGGGATCTTTCTGTGTGGAGTTCTCCCCAGGTTCTCTGACTTCCTCTCACAGTCTAAAGGCATGTTGAGGTGCACTGATGATTCTAAATTCTCTGTAGGTGTGAATGTCAGTGTGCTTGGTTGTCTGTCTCTATGTGTAGCCCTGCAGTAAGCTGGCGAACTGTCCAGGGTGTCCCCTGCCTTCGCCCGAGTGGCTGGGATAGGCTCCAGCCTTCCCCGCGAAACTACAGAGGATTAAGCTGTGTATAGACAATGGATAGTTCTGGAAGGTAAAATCTGACAAAGCATCCCTGATTATGTGTCGGTAATGCCATCAGGGTTATCGAAACTTGAGCTTGTAGACAACAAAATGACAGATAACAGAAAGTCGGGACGACAATCTGGACGCATGAGGTTTGAGAGATGTGGGCATTTACCAGGAAAGAAGGGGCTAAAAAAATCCGGTGCAGAGGTAAATCATGGGACATATAGAATTCATTATATTTAGAATTTAACCAATTCCATAGACTATTTGGTAGCCATAATAAAATCTTGGAATGCCCCTTTAAGGAGAAAAGAACAAAGTGACTATTTCCACAGCAGTACTGAGAACCAAGAAGCCATTAATGACTTTACGACCTACCGTTGTCTCGTTGATGACTTTTTCTAACATATTCAGCTCAACTTCAGTAAAGATCTGGTCGTCCTCTGGGATCAGTTTGGCACTCCTTTGAAAAAAAAAAAGAAAAGAAGTGTGTCAACATAAAACTGCTGGTGCGCCACAAACTCCAGCTTCCTCCCGCCTTACGTCTTTAAACAGTCACCTCAAGAAGAAGCTGGAGGTGTTGAGCAAGCTGTCCAGGGCAGCGAGGCGCTCCGGCCACTTGCGTCGCTCCTCCACCCTGAAGAACATGTCCTTGCACAGGCTCTTCAGCTGAGACAGCTTCTCCCTTAGCTGCTTGGTGGTGGCAGAGTAGCCTTCCTCGTCCATCCACTCGGACGACTCCCTCAGCTTCTCCGAGATCTGTTCCTTCTCCTCCTCGCTCACCACCTGCTGGTAATCCTCCTGGTAGAGCTTGTCCTGGAGAAAGAAAACACAATAACACACTTTATAACATCGGTTATGAAATTATCATCATTACTAAGGAGAAGAAGAAGAAGATGGAGGAGAAGATAATAATTAAAGGTGTCACACATAAGAAAACCATTAAAATTTCAAAGGCTAAGCGAACGTAGTGATTTGTGGGATTCTTCAAACAGTTCAGCTGCCTTCCTTCTAATCTTAAATTAAGACCTAGGAATAGCCTACAGGTTCCTGCTGTTGACCTCGGGTGGGGTTTTATACTATACTAATATGTGGGATTTAACCATCATATTGGTAATCTTTCAACAGAGAAACGATTAGCTACTGATGGCCTAATTTCCATTATTGAACAAACTGGAAACTTATCTGTGCATGTATTTCAAATCTCTGTTCCAACTCAACCAGAAGGTACCGTGCTCATTTCAGTAGTGCGCAAGTATAAACACCACGGGACTACGATGCCATCTCACTGCTCAAGAATGAGACGCCTTTTGTCTCCTAGAATAAAACACGCCGTGGTGCAAAAAGTGAAAATCAATCCCTGAACAACAGCAAAGGACCCTGTGAAGATGATGCCGGAAACGGGTCCGAAAGTATCTACACTGATCAGCCCCAACATCATAACCACTGACAGGTGAAGTGAATAACATGGATCTTATTGGTACTATGTGGTGTTCTGATGGAAAACCTTGATCAGACTTAGACACCCAAATAAACATTGTCTCACAACAAACACACTCCCTCATGCAAATGGAAATCCCAAATGTCACTGGAGGAAAATGCTCCCCACCACATGGAAACAACATCAACCAATCAGGAACATGTTGAGGAACATGACAATGGTCCAACATGTTGATGTGACCTCCAGACTTCCTACACCCCATTCTGATCAAGCATCAACAGGATGCAGTGGAACAAGTTGGATTGACAGAGGCCCCACTGGACAAGCCAGAGTACCCAAAGGATCCACTGCCAAAGTCCTGTTTCCAGAGCCCATAGGACACCCTGAGAGGTCCTCTTGTCCATGCCCAATGGTTCAGAGCATTTTAGAGCACATAAGGGGGACCAACACAATATTA
Organism: Dascyllus trimaculatus; assembly: GCA_024666655.1. Taxonomy (NCBI): domain Eukaryota; kingdom Metazoa; phylum Chordata; class Actinopteri; family Pomacentridae; genus Dascyllus; species Dascyllus trimaculatus. The sequence continues at coordinate 4,089,745 of CM045459.1, read as the reverse complement.
GGCAGGTGGTCATAATGTTAGACCTGATCAGTGTATATCCACAATGAAACAAATCCTTTATCCACATAACCATTAAAGCTGCTCCAAAACCACTTAACAAAAGCCAGACTAAAGTTTCAAACTGCATATGGGGACAAAGTCTGAGTGACCATTGTTATGCTTGACAAAGGGTGAGGCTTGCAAGCTGAAGAACATCTTTCCAACCATGGAACACAAAGATGTGGGGGTGCTTTGCTGCAGTGGCGTCATAAGTTGATGTATTGTTTGATCCAACGCTACTGAACACTAACAAAGTGTTGAAACATGATGAAAGAAAGAAAAGGTGCAACAAATAATTCACTCTCTCTAATACTGTTTTGACACTCTAAACATAAACAGTGATCCTAACTGACCTAAGACAGGGAAGATTTATTAGGATTGAATGTTAGGAATTGTGAACAGCTGAGTTGGTGATTCTTGGGTAAGAGTTTCCGTTGCTTACCTGTGTCTCAAAGATAAAAGCTTCCAGACTGTTGAGTGTTTTTTCCCTTTCCTGTTTGGCGAGATCTCTGTCCGTCAAATCCTGCAGCCTGAAAAGGTACAAAGACTCATTTTAGCGGGCAAATTCGAGAACCAAACAACGAGGGAGCTGAAAAAAGAAAGAGGAACGGTGCTTTACTTCTTTAAACAGGAAGTGAGGTCTTCAGCTGTGGGATCCAGGATGTCGTTGATGACGAGCTCCACCGTGATGTCTTCAGAGATCTTGCTCTTCTTCTGAGGCTTGGCCTTCTTCTCTGCATCCTTCTCCACCTCTGGGTTTCCAGATTTCTCTTGGTCCTTCTCCTCCTTTACAAGCAGACATGTGCTCAAGTTTGGAGTGCCTACTTTCTCTTAAACAGACATTCACCAACACTTGGTACTCCTGCTTTTGAATTCACAGAGCTCACCTTGGCCTCGCTCTTGCTGCCTGCCTCCTCCGTCTTCTCCTGGCTTTTCTCTTCACCTGCACCTTTCTCCACGTCGTCCTGCTTCTCCTTGGCAGCCTCCTCCTTCTGTGCCTCATCCTTTTGCGCCTCATCCTTCGGCGCCTCATCATTGCCATCCTCATTCTTGCCGTCCTTTCCAGACTCCGGAAGTATCTCCTCCTCGTCCTAGACACAGTGAGCTACAATCTCAGCCAGGCGTGTACCCAACACTTCAGTATACTACATAAGGCGTGGACGTGCAGCAGCTTATCAGGTGTTAAATGTCGAATTCACACAAGGATCAGTCTTATTGATAACTGGTTTGGGACAATGCGTGGTTCTGTTGATGGAGGTGCTGTTACCTGGACATGTTCGGTTACGTTCGGGGCAGGTTCTGAGGATCCTCCTCCAAACAAGGTGGAAATGGTGTTGCCCAGTTCTGAAACACAGCGAGTCGTTGTCTCAGTTAATTAATGATGGCTCAAAATCAAATCTCTACCTCTGAACTGTTCTAAAAGCTTTAACAAAGCAGCAAAGAACCCTCTTAAAGAACATCCGTCGATCACTTCCATGCATCTTGTACAACACAGGGAATAAAAGCAGAGCAGTGTAAAGTGTCTCCATCCTTGTCTGTCCAGACTTACAATCTACTGCATGTGACAAAGACTTTAAAATGTTCATTAAAAGAACCAGTCAGATTCTTCGTTTGTGTACATGCTGGGCCAGTGAAGCCGATTCTGACAGACCACAAAGTCGTATCCGTGACAGGAGACAAACCTTCAAATACGAACGCTGCTGCAAAGAATCTACAACTCTTAAGATGTAGATGCTCCAACCCGACAGCACAGAAGATCTACAGAACCACCACAGAGTAGCACGGCCATTTCAAAATCAAACCAAATGTAAATTATGGTCACAATCTCCCTTTCGACAAGGAGTGGGACAAAATATCAATACAGTGATACATCGTCGTCCCTCCTCGTGCGATATGAGCATCGATACGCTGGCGGCAAATATCCATACTTTAATAATCTAATAAGGTGCTCTAAACCCTACCAGCTGCCATTTCCCCAGCGTCACTACTTAATGACTCCACACGGTGGCGTTTTCACATGAATGAGGGAGACTTGAGCGGAAATGAATCGGCACAACAACAGTTAGTACAGGTATAATGGAGGACAGCAACGCTACCGTAAGAGACGCCCCATCCACGTTTAAGTCCAAAGTGTGGACCCATTTGGGCTTTGAGGGAACAAGCAAACTGGACAAAGACTACGCCATATGCAAGAACTGCCTCGCCAAAGTAAAGCACACAGGAAACACCACCAACATGAAAAACCACCTGCAACACCACCATCCTGAACTCATCGTGAAATCCAGTGAAACCAAGACCAGGTTCCAGTAAATAAACAAATACTGATCTGATGCATGCATCATTATATACAGTATATCGATTATCGCAGTATAGTGAGTCATGTATCGTATCGTGAGGTATCCCGTGATTCCCCCCCAGTAATGACCAGAAAACGTTTTTGCACAGCGTTATGTTGTCACCATGACGCCCAACAGTGACCGCTTGAATGTTAATGAGTGTTGCTGAAAATGTGTGCAAATCAGTATTTTACATTAACTGCTGAACATTTCGTCTGAGCATTTCGGCTGCTCATGTCGACACGGTGGGTTGAGGCCCTCCAAAAATACTGGAGCCACTTTTCTAAACAGCGGTGTTGGGGTCGTGTTTGCAAAACCTACTCGTTAAAGTCGACTCCTCTTCTTTCTCCTCCACAATGGTTTCAAAGACCGACTCCACCTGTGGATGAAAGTTACAACAATCATATTTTAAACTGACTTACTGCTAAAAATGAGAATGTTGTTTTGATATCAGGGACACATAAATCCTCTGATTTCTTTTCACTTGCATTAAACCCGTCTGAGCAAAGCACATTCTGTTGCTTTTAGCTTTGAATTCAATAACCCTGATTGGCCATGATGGCACCTGAGAAGAAAATCCAAGTCTAAACCAGTATGTCTGACACATGACATGAGAGGAAGGAAGGAAGAAGGGAAGGAAGGATGATGATGATGAAAGGAAGGAACGATGGATGGAAGGAATGATGGATGAAAGGAAGGAAGGAAGGATGGATGGATTGAAGGAAGGATGGATGGATGATGATGAGGAAGGAAGGAAGGAAGGAAGGATGGAAGGAAGGATGGGTGGATGGATGGATGCAAGGATGGAAGGAAGGAAGGAAGGATGAATGGATCAAAGGAAGGATGGGTGGATGGATGGATGGAAGGAAGGAAGGAAGGATGGATGGAAGGAAGGATTGATGGATTGAAGGATGGAAGGAAGGATGATGATGATGGAAGGAAGGAAGGAAGGATGGATGGAAGGAAGGATGGATGGATGAAAGGAAGGATGGATGGAAGGAAGGAAGGAAGGTAGGATGGAAGGAAGGAAGGATGAATGGATGGAAGGAAGGAAGGAAGGAAGGAAGGAAGGATAGGTGCAAGGATGGAAGGAAGGAAAGATGAGAGGGAAGGATGTGTGGATGGATGGATGGAAGGAAGGAAGGAAGGAAGGATGGATGAATGGAAGGAAGGAAGGAAGGAAAGATGAATGGATGGAAGGAAGGAAGTAAGGAAGGATGAATGGAAGGAAGGAAGGAAGGAAATAAGGATGGATGGATGACGTAGAGTAACTGACCCGATCCAGGAGGAGCACTCCACTTTCATCCATGTTGAAATGGGCTTTGATTCCTTTGGACTCGGCATCCGAGTGCTTCTGGAAGCTGCTGCCCACTCCGGACAGCTTGACTGTGGTCAGGTTCAGAGAGCCGAAGATGCTGCAGGACAGGGTTAAATACTTAAAATAAATACTAAAAATACTTACATACAATCAAATCATGGCTCAAAGTACACAACATCTATGCATGGTGTATCCCAACATCCCAATGGAGACAAGTTAACAGCTTGTTAGCAGTTAAAGAAAGTATTTGATTGTGGTGGTGGCAAAATGTTTAGCCACCAACATGGCATTTTTAGGGAAACCGTTGAAATAAACTCAAGTCTGTGCAAACACCCTTTCTACCAACCTGAGGTCCTCCTGACTCAGGAAGCTGAGGTCGCCGTAGTTGATGTCAAAAGCGAAGTCGTCGCTGTAACGGTTGAACGTGATGACCTTGCGCTGGGGATACGGCGCCATCCTCTGGAACAGGATCCGTTTGTTGTGTTTCAGGGTCTTGACCCCCTCCTCCTCCATCTCCCGGGTGAACTCCACCTAACAGAATCGAACATCGTGGCCCGCGTTAACATGGAGTAAAATTCCTTTCACTCCATTACTAAACTCTAATCTACTCTCGAGGACATCACCTCTGTAGCTGAATGCTATTAAAAGACTGATGACCACCAGCTTCTCCACTAAAGGTCAATACAGTCCATTTACCATCGAAGGTTTTAGAAAACTCTACCAGTAGCTTTTGTAAGGTTACTGTTAAGGCAGTCCGTGATCTGTGCTGACCTGAATTGGGAAGACGGCTGCATCTCGGACCAGGAAAGGTTTGACTTTGAAGGCCTTGCTGAGGGCGGCGGCCTGGTACACGGCGCCCATGGCTGCTGCCTCATCGGCATTGATGTTCTTTCCCAGCTCCTCTCTGCACAGGAAAGACACTCGATTACCACTGCAGTTTATACGGTCTTATCTCATCAAGATGACGACAAAACGATTCAGAACCAACAGTTTAGGTTACAGATAAAAGTGAAAGCAGTCAGACTGCAAGCGGCATGTCTTTGTGGTTGACACTTACTTCCCCACAGCTTTGAGCAGCACTTCCTGGACCTTGGGGACGCGAGTGGAGCCGCCGACTAAAATCACCTGCTCAATCTCATCCTGTTGGCAGAAATAGAAAAACTTAAGACTCACAGCAGTAACTAAAAGATGCACTGGTTTAATTTGCTAAAGGGCCATTCGTTTACCATTTTGCTGTTTGATAACACTTCCTATACAGTTAAGAGCAAAAGTTTACATACACTTGTAAACAGTTTGTACACCGATCAGCCACAACAACACTGACAGGTGAGGTGAATAACATTGATCTTATTGGTACTATGTGGTGTTCTGATGGAGAACCTTGGATTTTAGCACCCGTGTTGATCAGACTTGGACACCCAAATAAACATTGTCCCACAACAAACACACTCCCTCATGATAATGGAAATCCTAAATGTCACCTCAGCCCAAAATACACTCCACCACATGGCAACAACATCAAACAATCAGGAACATGTTGAGGAACATGACAATGACCCAACATGATTTGACCTCCAGACTTCCTACACCCCATTGTGATCAAGCATCACAGGATGCTATGGAACAAGTTGGATTGACAGAGGCCCCACTGCACAAGCCAGAGTAGCCAAAGGATCCAGTGCCCTGGTCCTGGTTCCAGACCCCATAGGACACCCTGAGAGGTCCTCTGGTCCATGCCCAATGGTTCAGAACATTTTTGAGCACATAAGGGGGACCAACACAATATTAGGAGGTGGTCATAATGTTAGACCTGATCTGTGTACATCATGGCTGTCTTGAGTTTCCAGTGACTCCTACAACTCCTAATTTTCCATGACGGAATAATAGAAACACATGGGTCTTTGTCACAAAAAACAATCAAGCATTTTCATAGATTTATTATAGGTTTTCTGGAAACACCCATCTGCCTATCATCTGTTCACCCCTTTATCCTCTGTAGGGCAGCGGGGCTCGAGCCTATCCCAGCCGATTTAGGGTGACGGCAGGGTTCACCTGGACAGGTAACCAGTCTATCACAGGGCCACACATAGAGACAGACAACCAAGCACAGTCACACCTACAGGCAGTTTAGAATCACCAGTTAACCTCAGTATGTCTTTGGACAGTGGGAGGAAGCCGGACATCACACAGAAAAAAAACAGGCTCAGATTCAAACCCTGGACCTTCTAGATGGTGTCTGTGAGGCGACAGACACTATCCTAAAGCAACAACTTTCTCTATATGTACAGTTTGCTTCATGTTCATCTGGTGGTGGGGAAAACTTTCTCTGTGCTCATCTTAAGTCTCAGCTTAATGCATGGTTTTGTGACGTCCCAACGATTAAGGAAGCTAAATGTGATCCAGTATTGACCTTACACTACTGTGATGTGACAACAGAAAGGCTGTTGTGTACAAATACTGAGATGTTTCAGTTTGATGTGATGTTTTTGCTAAAGACTGCTATATAAAACTAAGCAAAGTAATGATTTTAATAAGTTCAATACGTGGAGGACTACAGGATGATACCATGTCAGGTATATAGGAGTCCATAGTCTGTTCCTCTTCCGTCTAGCTTTTCTGTATTCAGTGTCTTCAGCAACCAACCACCAAGTCTCCCCGTGACAGTTTCACCTCGACCAAGCTGCACTCCATGAAACATGCCGAGAGGTGCAGTGAGAATACTGACCAGCTTCATCTCAGCTACAGCCAGGGCATCCTGGACCGGGCGAGGCACTCGTTCAAAAAGATCAGCACACAGCTCTTCAAACTCCGCCCTGGTCACCTTCGCTTTGAAGTCAATGTCATCCATCAAACCTTCCACCTGCAAAAACGAAACAAACAATAAACACACACACACACCTTTTTCCATTGCATGCAAATGTTAAGCTGATCTGAACAGGCGTCTGTGTCACTGGTGTCTCATAGAAAACTTAGAAACCGTTTCTCACATCTTAAAATCGTGACTGTAAGATTTGAAATCAATGTTCTCTGAAATCAAGGGTCTCTGGACTCACCTGGGCCATGAAGTCCACATTTGCACTGAGGACAGTCTTGAGCCTCTGGGCCTCTTTGAGCAGCTTGGCCATAGCCCGGTGGTTCTCCCTCACGTCCTTCTTGCTCTTCTTCTGCTCGTTGAACAGTTTGGCCAGGTGGTCCCGGAGTCGCAGGTCCATCTCAAAGCCCCCCAGCCCACGATCAAACCTGGGGCAGGATCATAAGAAGGACACCTCAGTCTGTACAGATGTTCAGGAGGTTATTCTGAGGAGCGAGTTACCATCAGTCACAAAAACATCCAAACAGCAGCTTGAATTATCAGTAGACGATAGAGAGAGTTGTGTCAATCAAACATCCTTAGTGGACGGCCTCAGTTGACTACAGCTGGTGACTCCTCAGAGCCAATTTATATAGGGCCCATTTGTCAATAAGTGCTGCTCCTGGAGTCTGTACTCAAAAAACATAATGCCAACAATCACTTTTATGCTGACGATGCACAAACTTACAGTCGTGAACAAAAGTTTCCACACACTCGTCAACACCGTGTGCATCATGGCAGTTTTCAATGACTTCTAAAACTCTAGATGGAATCACTGAAACTCCTGCATCTACATCACAAATGAACAATCACAAATTTTCTTCATGGATTCATTACAGGTCAAAATCTGCTGAATCAAACAGCAAAGTCGTGTTTCTCAAACATTCTCAGTGGACGGCCCCTTAACTCCTTGTGAGTGTTCATGATTGACTACAGCTGGTGACTCCTTGGAGCCAATATATATCAGGCCCACGTGATCTGCCAATTACAGGCGGCCACAAATGCAACGGTGCTAAAGTCTGAGGAGGTCAGCAAAAATCTGAAAAATCAAATCAGCCAAGAAAGTCACTTTGAGCCTTGTCAAAAGCAGCTGCAGATCCCAAACCCATCTGCACAGCAACTGTTTGTAAGTAAAAACTGCACGCCACAATCAGGAAGAAAACACAAGCTGTCACCCGCAGCTGAGAGACAATAAGTCAAGAGGAACGAACGTTTTCGAAATACAAAAATACATTTAAAATATTTAGAAATATATCAGCATAGCGATCAGCTCGATCTTAGGAATCCAGTGAAACACACCTTTGACTTCATTCCTTTGTGGAAGAAGTTAACGAACATGAAACTTGACTGGCCCAAATCAGAAAGCTCTTTTTTCTGCTTCTGACTCCAGTGGAAAAGAAAACGAGGAAGAAGAGATAGAAAAGGAAAACTACAAGGGGGGAGGGTCTATGCAGCTTGGCCATTTGGACCCAAAGAAATCCTGCACTCTGTCACAAAGAGTAATGAGTCGGACGAGTCGTGGCCTCGCAGGATCTACACCGTGACTCATTTGTAATGTTAAAAAGCTTCAACACACTGCAAAAAACTTCACATCTCACCAAGTTTCTTCTTCTTTTTTTTTAGTCAAATTGTCTCAACCCACTTGATTTTAGATAAATTCACTTTACAAGTAACATTTCAGCAGATGGAGGGACGTGTTTTAAGACAACGCATCTTAAATATCTTAAGTCAAACAATCTTGAAATGATCTTGTTTTAGTTGTATTTTACCAGAAACAAGGTTCATTTCATGTCATACATGTTTCAAGCTGAGTTGTTGTTTGTATCAGATAAATAATCTGGATTTAAGGAATAAAGTAAATGCATTTTATTGGAAAATCACCAATTCATATCAGAAAACAGCTGCATGTGTAAAATGTGTTTAAAACAAAGCAAATGTCTGCTTTTGAGTTAAAACTCCTCCTTTTGGGCGTAGCTGGCTTCACCTAAAACACAACACCTTCAAATGCTGTCAAACACCACTAAATATTAGGATTTCTAGCCAACTGTGAGAAGACATTATATCTCAGAATGCTTCAATTAATCTGTGTGATCTTATTTCAAGTACAAGATGGTCTTAAATCTAGAGAAGAGCCACGATAATACAACTAAAATAAGTTGAACACATCTCAAATTAAGAAGCTGACATTAAACTTAATAAAGCAAAAATCTATTTAATTCTTTATCATGTCTGGTTTATTCTAAGACACTTCAGCTTGACAATGCTGCTAAAAATATAGCTTAAAATAAGTTTTCCCTGCTAATTTTAAGACCTCAATATTCTAAATATCATGATTTATTTCAAGAAATCTGACCAAGCAAATGTTCACTTGTTCTATTGGCAGATTTTTTCACTTATTTCAGGGTAAAATTGCCTTGAAATAAGTTTTGTTTTCTTGTTTTGAGAGGGGCATTTTTTCCAGTGCACTACGAAGTTCACTCAGTTACCTCCACTATCTGTGTTTATTGTTCCAAAGTGGTCTGTTAAAGTCTGCTGTGCATTTGAAATATGCATCCTCTCAATGAAAGATGTTAAAATTTGCCTCCATGACAGACATGAGGCTAAAAACACTGTATAAATAGGTAGGTAATAATTAAATATCATTTCATAATCACACAACTACTCATCTCACTGACCACCATTTTAATACGTCTAAAAGTTTTTAAACTATTCTGATCTGCACGCCTTTTTATTTCATAATAAGATCTACCACGTCAGAAAGGATCAACGGACTCACCCGACACCTCGGATCTGGAGCTGGGGCTGGGTGCCGGCCTCCTTGGTCTTGACCGTCTGATAGGTGACAATAGTGGCGGTGGTGCTGCCTGAGCCCATGTCGTAAAACATCACATTCTGAAAGAGAACAGGATCAGCCATTAGTAGCCACTGACTTTCTGTTCAGTAGTTAGGTTCAGACCGATGCACTAATGTGAGTATACCCCAAAATAAAGCTGCAATCAACGATGTCAGATATGGTGAGATATGTTTAGGGATGAAGCTAAAACCAAAAGAGCTCATATCAACTCCGACTGAAGACAAATCTTTAAAAACATCACACAGATATATGGTTATTTCTTGAAGAGCTGAACATCTGGATTTTGAAGCAAACGTCACTCAAACATCAGGAAAATGTTTGGTTTTGTTTGGATTAATCCACATTTCTACAGAATATTTCAAGCAGCAGAATGGTGTCTGTGTGTGGGACTGAGTCGAAAAGAAACAACTGCTGTGTGGGAGTTCATGGTGATAAGGAACGTGTCCGGCAAGTGAAGCTTCACGGCACCAGAAGAATAAGATATACCCGGCTGTTATTACGCACGCGGTCGCCGCTTGTTTGTTAAACGTTTGTTGACAGTGAGATAAATGCATTTCGCAAAGTTAATCGTTCACCTTCGCCGTGCTGTCGATATCTTTCCTCCTGAAGACCCCGTAGTTCAAGGCCACGGCTGTGTTGTCGTTGATGAGCTGAAGGACCTTTAGACCCGCCATCTGCGCCGCCTGCAGGACCGCCCTGCGCTCCGCCTGGTTGAAAAAGGCCGGGACGGTGATCACAGCGTCTTTGATCGGTTGCTCTGCGAATTGAAAAGGAGAGGCTGTCAGGGCGCTGGGTGTCTTCGCACGTGCCTTACAACGACGCGTCCTCCTCGAGCAAACTGACCGGCAAAGTCCTGAGCGAGTCCACGTGAATAATTGAGCACCATCCCGAGGAGCTCCTCAGGCGTGTACTGCATTTCTCTGGCAGGAAAAAGAAGCTGTTAGAGTGATACTGTGGATGTTTCCATGACAACCGACATAGTATCTCTAAGGAAACAGTACTGCATCGTCATCATCACTAGCCACTCTCAAGCGACACGAGGCAAATAAAAGAGACTCACTCTGAGTTTTTAAAGTAAGCCGTGCCTCTCACTGCGTCCTCCTGCAAGTGGTGCTCGGGGAAACGCTTCCGGTAAAGCTCCACCTGGAGGTTGTCGTGCTTCTTACCCAGGAGGCTTTGGAGGTGCCTGTAGACGGTTTTGGGGTTCTTCACGGACTGAAAATGTCGCGCACAACATGCGATCAGTAACAGCAACGAGGACAACACGCACATCATTCCAGGCTATCTGAGTGTTGAATATCCTGTCAAGACATTTGAAGTCTTACCACTCCCAGTGCACTGTCTCCAAACAGCCTCTCGTTCTCCTTGAGGCAGACAACTGCGGGCGTTTTTCTCCTCGACTCTCTGAAGAAAGAGACAAAAAACATAACGGTGGTTTCTCTTAATGACGTCCAGTAACTTGGGATGCTTTTAAATGAGGTGTTCTGTGCACAGGATGGATGGAAAAGGAAGGGAGAGGGATCTGTAGGAGCGACAGGGGCACATGCAAACCATCTGAATATGCAAACCAACCAACAATCACAGACTCCACCTTTTGACATCCTTACTCACTTGTTGAGAACAATCTCCATCGGCACACCAGGTTTCACTATTGCCATTTTCATCCACTCGCTTCCCAGGTCGACAGACATGACGGCTACACTCGCTGCAAACCCAAAGGAAAGCGTTACCTCAAATGTGAGAGGGCGGACGGGTGACGCCGTCTCTGGTACAGTGAGGCAGAACAGACCGAAAATATGTCGAGGGATCACTTTACCTGTGTGAGAAGGCAACATCACCAGAACAAGGCAACAAAAGAGAGCAACCAGCGCCGGTTTCCTGTCCCCCATGATGAGCTGCGAAGACGAACAAACATTTCTGTGAGGATTTAACAGGCCCTTATTTCCCCTAACCTCCATCCAGAATGTCAGAACTCGAGTTTGGATCATCTGTGTTGATTTGTTTAGCTAAATGTGCAGGATGAGGCCGCTCCAGCTGCTCTGACAGGTGCATCACACTCAGTCTTCCCCATGTTTTAATCTGCTCAAATACATAAGGGGGCTTCATACACCTGATTCCACCAACACAGGTATGGGTGGCTTCCAAACACGTGGCAATAACACCATGATGTTGGTTTGCTAACATGTAATATTAATTGTCAAGTGTGCACATCCAGCCTAAAACCTAGTATATCACAAAGGGACAACACAAGGATAAAAACTTCTGAGCCCAGTTGAGGCAGTGGGAGTAAAATGGGTGCAAATCTTCATTACTTTTATTTTATTTTATTAAAGCATTAATATTTTGGCTTCCAGTAATCATTAAAAAGTGCTAGTTGTTTGTCATTCAGCTCAGTTGCATCCAGTCTAGGATCAAATTAAACACAGCTGGGCAACGAGGAACATCTGTGGTGCTTTCCCAATGAAAAAAGAAGCTAGCACTGTTATGCTGGAGCAGGTAACATAAGTTAACAGCTACTGTTAGCCAGCTCCCTGTGTGACAACCATCAATACGAACGCGTGATTGACACTGCTGTGGCGGGGTTTACCTTCCTTTAGGCGGGACCGGTGAACGTCTGACGAGGCTACCAACGGGTCGTGCTGTTCCGGGCGGGTTCTGAGGCTGGCGTCCCCCCGGCGTTGGCTTGATTCGGAGCCTCTTTGTTGTCACACTTGCTAGTTTTAGTTCCCCTTATCACCGGCTTGCTCTCGGCAGTCGGGCCCGGAACGCGGCGTCACCTCATTGGATCCACTGACGCCGCTTCTGAGAGAAATCCTGTTGTCAAGGTGACTGCGCAGCAAACGCACTGCTTCCGGTTAGCCTTCAAACATAAAACACATCGTAGGCGACCAAACAGGCAGGGAAACGTGAGCACAACGGCAACTTGCCTCCTGTCTTTTATGTGAGAGAACACGGGAACTCAGTACAGAACAGACGGTGTGTCTGATTGCGCTTAAGGAACGTAATGCGTTTATATTGTGAAAGGTACGCATCGCTTCCGGTTAGTAACCTCAGCTGTCTTCACTCAACAATCAGCGGTGACCTCCTCCCATCTCAGAGCCCGCCCACCACGGTCCACGCACTGCCCGGTGATTGGTCCACGTGCGGTGAGTGACGCCCTAAAACGACTTCTGGCTACATCCAATTGGTCCACGTGCAGATAGTGGGCGTACACATAATGACGACATTTCCGGGTCTGACAAATCCACATGTCCGCTTGAAATGAATTGATTTAGTTCGGTGACCTTTCATAAATGCCGCACCTGGTTTACTGTTAAACTGACAGTTTTAATGTGAAAGTTTGTCTTCTTAGTATAAAGCTTCCCACTTGCCCTGTCAAAGCCAGATGAAATCAAAACGTTTTTCCTCTTTACATTTAGGAAAAACTGTTAACCGCAATAACTGTAAACTGTGTTGTCTGTATTTTGCTAAAGTTGTAAGATGTGAAACTCGTGTAGTAAAAACTCCCATTAGCTGATTTGCTGAGACAAATGTTTTTTTCTCAATAAAATCTAAATTATTTTTTTTGCAAATCTCACAAAAAGCGTGTGTGACAGATAATAGTGGCAAAAAATTGATCAGAATTCCCGCGTAGCGTTTGTTCACCTCCTTCAACCAGTTAACTTACAGTTTACAACAATATCTGCCATAACTTCATCATTTTATTGTTATGTATTTGTAATAAAATGTTAAGTTACTGTTTCTGCTGCTCCTGCTGTCATTAATCCCCATCTTTATACTGTTATTACCTACAGCATATTGTTTGTACATACCTAGTGTGTTCATACTGTATATTGTAGGTGTCCATGCTGCACATACTATATACATCTGGGATATTCATATACCTTACATACTTAGATGCACTGTTTATCATGCTGTGTGTATCTTAGCATATTCTTCAAGCTTTTCCACTGAGTCATTTTACATTGCACTTCTGGTTTGGATGCTCAACTGCGTTTCATTGTCTTGCACTAAAATACATTGCAATGACAATAAAGATGAACCTGAGCTGATCTAAAACACATTTTGTAAGGCCACAACAGCAGTTCAGCGTTTGTAATGTTTGAGATATTGGGACAGACGGATGGCCGAAACCACAAAACCATAATGCCTCAGCAGTGGCTGGTATGAAGGCGTAAGAAAAAGGCTACACGATTACAGGAACAAGAAATGACAGACTTCCATGGTGGTTTCTCTGGTGTCCAAGCAGTGCAAGTTAGGAACTCAGGTTCATGGATCAGCGTGATTTCGACATCACAGGACCGTGTCAGAACAAGTGGTTTGCAAGACGCACACCACAGGTTATGTAGATTAAGCTGTGTAGACCGTTAAAGAGTTACACTGCTGAAAACCCGCAGAGCCCAGAGACAAAGTTACATCAAGAAAATACACTTAATGACTTTATTCACAATTATAATCCTCAAGTCCGAGCGTCAGGCATAATTTCATTAATGGCAGATGGCTGAGCTATTTTTGAGAGTGTTAGATGCAAGACTGAGAACATGTAAAATGATTCAAGGTGTAATTAAGCTTAAGACACAATATTACATGTTTTACACACATTTACATTTATAATGTAGCCAGTGATTAATGACTGAAACTGGAACACAAATATGCAAAAAAGGCCCATCACAGGCGCTAAAAGCAGGCAGCTGTATTCGCTGCTAGAATAAAGTGGCATCCTGTGCAGCAAAACATGTGGTCAAAAGCCTGGGATGATCTCAGGCAGGACACAAAGTGCACCATCAGATAGAAACTCAGACTACAATCACAAGCTGAGGTTTCTAACTGTTTCTCTTGGTGTGGATGAGAAGGTCTCTCTGCAGGTTGACGTCTAGACTCCCCATAGTTTTACTGCCAGGCGGGTCAGTCACCAGAGTCAGTTTGTTAAACACTCCTCGGCCAAAATAGTCGGCAACAACGGAGAAACCATCATTTGAGCTGCGTAACTGAAAACCAGAAAAAAAAGACACAAGAACCGGCATTTAGGCAGGTACACGACCAAACAGAGTGCACTGAACAAATAACCTCCTCTGTAAACATGTGGACATCCATCTCAACAAGCTCAGGTGCTGTTACCTGTCTGTTGAAGTGGTCATGCAGGTCGCGCTTCTGGTCCTGGGCTCGCAGCATGTCCATGACTTTGCGGTTCTCTGGAGTGCAAGTTGGGCACTCCGCCTCGCTCTCGGCATAGCTTTCAAAGCAGTGTTGGTGGAAGGAGTGGCTGCACAGGAAGTGAACAGACGGCAGCTCCAGCGGACTGTTGCACATGTTGCACTTGGTCTTCTGGAATATCTTGGCACTGTGTGGAAATACAGACGTTAAAGACCTGCAGCCATGTTGGGTAACCTGTGACTTCTGCAGGTCACATCAGCAGTAAAAGACGAGGTGGTGATGATCAATGAAAAAACAAACCTTGGGAATGATGCCTATAGGTGCATCTCAAACACAGGTTTTGCTAATTATAACTTACAGCTCAAAAAATGCTAAGAAATCTCAAAATATTAGAATATTTAATTTTAACAATACAACTACCACACAGACAGTCTAGTTCAGTACACTCCATAATCATGGCGAAGATTGCAGACTTGAAGTTATCCAGAAGACGATCATTAACACCCTCCACAAAGAAAGTAGACCACAGAAGGTCTGCTACTGGCTGAGTGATATATTAATGTAAAGTTTACTGAAGGAAAAAATGTGGTAGGAAAAGGTGCACAAGCAACAGGAATGACCGCAGCCTTCAGAGGACTGTCAAGAGAAGTCGGTTCAAGAACTTGGGAGAGCTTCACAAGGACTGAGGCTGGTGTCGGTGCATCAAGAGTCACCTCTTCAAGGAAAGGAGCTACGGTCAATACTGTATTATCCCCTTGGGGAAGTTCAAGGTATGCAGTAGTTTACACATGTTGCATTTAAAAAAATAATGAAAACAACTTGCAGAATAATGCGCACATTCCTAGCCCCTCCTGAACCACAGAGCCAAAACTACTACCATGACCATGGTATTACTCTGCTTGATTGTCCAGACAGCTCACCTGACTTGATCCACATAGAACCCAGTATGGGGTCTTGTCAAGAGGAAGATGAGAAACATCTGACCCAAAAATACAGACGAGCTGAAGGCTCCTATAAAACAGTCCCTCCAGGACTTGCCGATGTTGTGATCACAACAATTAACGCAAATTCAACCAATCTCCGTGAATTCTGCGCAGCCTTGCAATTTTGTCCAATCGCCGCGACTTTCCCACAACTTTGTCCCACCTCCCGTGACTTCCACCAATCACAGCAGTCCCTAGTGCAAACGTAATGCACGTACGTCACCGAATTCACTTCCTTGTTTATGCTTTGAAGATGCAGACATGTGCGATAGTAACATCTCTCACTTACCAACAAAAACTACTGCTAAAGACCTGCAAAACAATTCCCTGATGTTCTTCACCAAAGCGGAGCTAAACTGTTTTTATATTGAGGTGGAACACAAACCAAAATCATCAACTGACAAACACTTTTCTACCGTAAACATATCAGGAGAATGGGTGAAACCAGCGGACCACAGACCAGACAAACCACCGTGATGAAGCTGTTGCATCCAGATCTGTGGCAGCACTGAAACAATGAAGGTCAGTTAGATGAATTCATTGACAGGACAAGCTGTGCAGCAATTTTTTACTGTCACCCGCAATTTCATTGCAACAAACATCGCAATTTTTTAGAAAAGCTGCTGCGAATTCAGGCATTTTAGGCCGCAACAATCTTGAAAAACGCCCACGAAATCCTGGAGGGACTGATAAAAGCAACCAGGCCTTCAATAACACCCCAGCAGTGCCACAGGCGGATCACCTCCATGACGCCACACTGATGCAGGAATTCATGGTGATGGCGCCCCAACCAAGTACTGAGTGTATAAATGAACATACTGTACAGAAGTTGGACTTTTTTGGATTGCAAATGCTTTTTTTGATAGACGTTAGGAAATAATCTAAATATCTGAGATACCGGATTTCAGATTTTCATGAGCTATAAGCCATTATATTAAAAATTACAACAATAAAGGACAATGGATATAGAATACAGGAAAGTTCTTTGAATTACGTTGTGAAAGAAGAGAACTTTGTCATGATATTCTAATAGTTTGAGATGCACTTGTCTATTCTGGCTGTCTCAAGAGTCACGTGCGACCCACCTCGTTTTAAGCTCCTGGATCTCAGAGCGGAGGTGAGCCGTTTCCTCGCGGTACTGGCGGATTTTGCGTTCGTCGTCCTCTATCTGCTGGCTCTCCCTCTGCAGCTTGTTGATGAGGTAGTCCTTGATGACGGAGAGCGTGGCCGTCGAGTTGTGCGCCAACGTCTGCACCACTGCAACCGCGCAAAAAATCAGGGACGTGACGTTGTGCAAAAAATCCAAACGAACATGTGTCCAATAAAACGTCCACCAACTCACCAAGTAACGGAGGCATCAGGTTGTTTTGATCGATGTGTAGTAGGACCTCACTGATGTAGGCCTTGCAGTCCTCTTCCTTTCTGGCAAAGTACCCCAGTGCCTGCTCCCAAAGGCAACCCTCTTGATCTCCGTAACGCTTGCAGGCCTCTACCACTTTTCCATACTCCTCATTTTGCATGTGGTAGTGCATAATCTGCTGGTACCTGTACAGAAATGTAAACCCAGTCCAATTTACAAACAGTTATGGAATCGAAATACAATCGCAGCAGCGTAGTGAATAAACCTATACGGGTAAGGAGCTGCAGTTAATGTCCAGAATGAGGGGGGAAAACATTCACAGTCTCCAGAGCAAACCCAAGCCATTGGGTCACCGTAAAACCACTACGCTTACATCCATTACATAGCAGTTAAACAATAAGTTGATGATAATATCTATGTTTATCTCTATAGATGGTCTTAAGGCTGATTGTGAGGCGGAGGTCCTCCTGTTGCCTGGACACATCCGTGATCACGCTACTGGTGGGACACAACTGTAGCGGATTTCAGGTCAACAGTTTGTGGTAAACTTCCAGGAGTCATTCCAATACATGTATGATGGGACCAGGGACGTCCTGGAGAACAAGGACACTAATTAGCGCTTGTGTGTCCCTTTCCACCGTTGATGGTTGGTCACCATAACCCCGCCCCCAGCCCCTGACGTACTCGGTGCTTAGCTCTGGACCAGCAAAGAGTTGGTGCTTGCTGAGCTCCAGTTTATAGAACCTAGAGTCGGTGCTTAGGAGGTGGAAACACAAAGAACTGGTGCTAATTCAGGCTCTGGCAACGAACTAGACCTGGAACCAGCTCGGCGAAAAAGGGGTAAGATAGAATTTGATTCATTTTTACCTGACATGTGGAGTCAGTGAGTAATGACATGTTATGTTAAGTTGTGATCAAACATCTTAGGAGGCGGTTTGGTCTCCCTCACTTACAGTTTGCCCTTCTCATAAAGGTAGAGGACGCCTTCTTTGAAGTTGTGCATCTGGCAAAGGACCAGGGCCTTGTCAAACACAGTGTTGTCGCTCCTCAGCAGCAACACAGCTTCGCCCTGCAGGACCTTTTTTCTCTGCCAAACACATGCATTAGAAATTATGGACAGGAAATATTGTATAACTTTTAATATACTGGAATAACAAATGCATGCTGTACAAAGTATCACGGTAGCATCAATAATTAGTTTGAGTGTTCTGTGCTGACCTCAGGGTCCTGTTCGTGTGCCCAGTCTTGCAGCCGGAGCTCGAGCAGTGTGTCATAAACACCCTGGGGAGAACTGGGGTCCACCTTAATCATGTGCTCCAGGAAGGCTTTCAGCTCCCGAGGATTATTGGCAAAAATTGGGATGAATTCCTCTGAGTTGGCCTTCAACCAAAACACATATGAACAGGCCAATACTTGTGATAAATACCTAAAACGTATGATCTGTGAGGAAGTACCGCCAACTGACCTTATTGTCCCGACTCATGTCCAGGCTGTCTTTATCAGTAATGTCTCCGCTGGGTTTGTAGTTGGTGCACAGACCCTTGAGGAGCAGCGTGGTGCCTTCAGGGACATGGTGCATCAGTGTCTTTCCATACCGCTTCATGTTGCTCTCGGCTTGTTCAAAAGACAGACGCCCAATGTAGCGCAGTCCTTCCTGATAGTTCTGGGTTTTGGAGGGAAACAAAGTAAGTGAGTTACTGTGTTCATGTATGTACCTGGGTTTATTGATCTATATTTGAACCCCATCTAAAAAAGACAAAGCAAATCTAAACTGAGAACAATCTAACTGCTATAGGGGGCAACAGAGACTGGATATACCACAGACATGAACTGTAGTCAGAGTTTTACTGGGCCATATTTCAGGATTTTCTTTAGTATATATTAAAACGGGTCAAAGACTAAATGTCAAGTTGGTCTCAGGTGCCTTTGATAAATAAGGAGAAAGCCATTAAATAGATTCTGGCTATGTTTGTATGCACTTTTGAGACTATCCCTTACTTGGGTTTGTCAGTTGCTGTCAAAATATCTGATCATTAGGTAAAAATAACACCTGCGCAGCCAAGCAGGGGCAAAAGCAACTTATTTCAACTTGTCAGAGGCCTAAGAGCAAGCAAGGACAAATGAAGTAACTTTCAGCAGCCCCAAAAGATGATTTAATACACCTCTCTAACTAAAGTTTGTACATCTACTTGCACGTTTTTACTTTGAGGTCCTCCAGCTGGATCTTCAGGTACCACTCATGGTGCATGTGTTTCTCAGCCAAGAAGACGGCGTGGCTGTGGTAGCCAGCCTGGCGAAGAACCTTGATGGCAATCTCAACGTCAAAGTGGACTTCACTTTCACTGCTCTGTTGAAATGTAGTGCAGGAAGACAGTAGCGTTAAATATGGCAGCCTTTAGTGGCCTATCCAGTCAGACACACCTGTTCTTTGGTGTTAGTCATTTAATAATGTCACTGTTGGATTTTCTATGCCTTTATTTTAACATTTGTGGTTATTATGAAGAACATTAGTGGTCACTATCACCCGTCAGTCACCTTAATGAACTCTTCCAGCTTGGAGCTGTCCTTTAGCTTGGTGTAACAGTTCAGCAGCAGGGTGGTGTGGTCTGCGTTGGCCAACGACTGCCTGTGCAGAGCTTGCAGATACGCTGTCAGGTTGTGGATCCTCTGTGCATCCAGGAACTTCCTTATGACGTATGATGGCTCCAGTTTACCAATAGTACTGTTGAAAAACAAAGTGATGTTTTAAGTGCTGTTGAATAAAATAAAATCAGCGATCTCGGCTGTGAAAGTTGCGCAACTATAGAGAAATAAACTGTAGTGCTGCACTGGAAATTATCTCAGGCCATAAAATCCTCATGGCACCTCTTCTCTGGTTCATATAATAGTTCTACATGTTGTAACAGGAAAGAAAATGCTAAAAGATAAGTCAAACAAAGTACATGTCCAATCTAGGATAATAAAAACTGTTTCAGTCCTGGCAAACATTAATGTTGTAATTACCGAATGTACTGTTGGATGGCGCCATCATGATCTCCTTTAAGGTACAGATGATCACCGTACTGCCGGAAGATCTCTGACAGTCCGTCACTGTCCAGGTGTTGGCTCTTAGCCAGGTTTATGGCCATCACAAACAGGTTCTTCTTAAACAGCATCTTAAAATACAAACAAGGAGGTAACAACCCTTCTTTCTAATCCAGAGTAATACTAAGCTGAATTATAGGGGATTACATTCCTCATCACTGTTCTTTACAAGTAAAGACTTGTCAGTTACAGACTGCAACACTGGGACACACCTCCAGTTTGGTCTGTGTGTCTTTCTCTTGGAGAACAAACATTTTTCCATCTCTGGTCAGGATGTAGAAGGAGCCCCACTCTGCTACGACGTCGATCACATCATCAAAAGAGGCACTGTAGGCGATGAACTTGTTGTCCAGGTCATAGATGGTCAGAAGCTGTTTGTCTGACGGAAAGCTCTCCCTGCTCCCAAACCCTGTCCTGATGTGAAAAACACCACCGTCAGCAGTCTCATAGGAAACATCGGTCTTTCTGTGAGACTCTGTGAGCTGATCATGAACTGCTGGTCGAAAATCTCACATCAAAACACTTAATATTCATCTTGTGAAATTAGCCCAGTGTTAGATATTATGCTAAATAATTATACCTTCTTCTTTCATAAGTAATGTAACCCATTTAATAACGTGTGTAACGAATGTGGTGCAGCTCACATTACATTAACAGACTCCTGTTATTGTGCTTGTGGCATGCCTTTTACAGCGAGTGGGATATTTACTAAACTCACTAAGGAGCACAATTTAGTGTCACAGCGCTTAATTACTCGTGTTATTAAAGTGTTTTACTGCTGAACTTGGATTGATGTTGAAAGGGGCATTGCAAGTAAGTGTCCATCACACAAGAAAAAGATGTAAATAAATATTAGTTAAACAACAAGCCTACTTAATAAAGTACTACTAGCTCATATTTCCATGTGAGCATCCAAAGTGTGACATAAACACAGCCCCTCAGAGATCAATATACACTCATTTTGTTTGCTCAGCGATGTCCTTACTTGTTGGGTGACTTTACGTCCCTGATGAGTAAGAACAGATATCCGCGGTGCCAGTGGGCCAGAAGCTTGTGTCCGTCAAAAGCAAAGCAGGGGCCTCGTTCATCAGGCTGATACAGGTACACGCATTCGTCACCAGCCACAATGAACTGGGAATCTTGGGAGGGATCCGCCAAAGATGAGCACTGCAGTGCGCAGCCATGTGTGTCCAGCTCTACTTTCGGATACTCCTTGATGGACAGGGTGTAGCACTGAGCAAGGGAAGACAATCGAGGAGAGAGTTGGAGATCAGAATATGACAACATCTTGAGCTGAATGACTATTTCATCATCTTTAAGCTGAAAAAAAGTCTCTTTAAAACTTGCTGAATAAACTGTCAAATATGCAACAGCTGCAGCTACCCAAGTGTTTAAGGAGTGACCAAACTTACATGGACTTTTTCCAGAGTGGCGACAAATAAATGCGTAACTTTTGCTACTTGGCGGAAGGCGAGGCCTGTGACTGGGCTAGTTCCCTCATGCAGAGTCAGAGTTTTACTGTGTCGATCTCTGGTGATGTCACCTTTGGTCAAAACCACACTGCCATCTGTGAAGCCTGTCAACAAATACGACACCCTTTATAACCTGTTATAAACAGCGAGGACAAACAGTGATCACAGAGTCAACTGGAAGAAAGCAGAACCTGTCACTGTGTCTTACCAATGGCCATAAAGTTGAGGTTCTCATGCACACTGAGGCAAGACACTTCAGTCGGTTTGTTGCCAGGAATTGCAGGAAAAATCCTAGTGCAGAGAGGATTCCCACTGTCTCTTTTGTCTAAGTTCCAGACCTTTACCTGAGAAATGAATCAGTTTAGTGGTGGTTCAAAGTAATTTACAAAATTCCTCTGCGTTTGAAACTTCTCTGGAAAACACAGCACTTACTAAAGGGTTGATTCCATGTTCATCCTGCCCCACTGACACAAGAATACTGTGCTGCTTCAGCTGATAAAGGTGCGTCACCCGCAGTTTGTAGGCCTGGAAGGAAGCCAGCTGAAGGGAGCGCGTCAAAAGCCAGATCTTGCCATCCATATGTATCATTGAAGAGGTTAAAGACAATGACATTATCCGTTTAAATGAGATGGTGCATACACTAGAGTCTCTAAGTTAGCGTTACTACAGAGGAAGAGTATGTGGGATTATAAGGAGTCGTCATTTAGATTATTCTCAATGTATTAAATGCAGATTGAGATGGACAACAACTGACAACAGCTAGTGGAATCTCACGTTAAGTATTTTCTCTCAGCTGTTATTTTCAGGCGGTCTGACAGCTTGGCTCTACTGCCCATTGTCAGCCCATTGCTTCAGTTTATTGTTTAAACAACAGCCACTCGTTTTTGAGACTAAACTCCCTCGGTTTGAGAAGCCGGATCTAGCATTAGCCGTCAGTAGCCTAGCATAACAGTGGACTGACGCCATTAAAGGATATCACCAAGAACGATGTGACCGCGGCCGGAGTCACACGCCGATATTCCTTTTGGAAGGACAAAGTCTTTGCCATTGTCCACAGGATCCTTCACGGTGTCCTTGTCAAAGAAAACAAATTTTCTCCACTGTAAGAACGCTGCCATTTTGTTAGCAAACTAGCCTTAATGAGAGGCGCAGTCATGTGACACAAACGTCAGATTCTTCTTCTTTGGTGTTTTGTGGCGGTTGGCTTCCTTTAAGCTGCACTGCTGCCCCCTTCTGGCTTTAATGCTAACTACTGTCCCATCCATTAAACGATATAATATATTGTATATAATATGATATATAAACGATAATATTATATATAATATTAGACCTTATACAATATAGGCAGATGTAACTGCTGTGGGGAGGAAGAAAGTAAAAACTAGAAATATGAGGCAAAAACAACCCAAAAATGACTTTAATCAAATCATATTTCATTATATTTGACAAACTAATTTGATCAAGAGGATTTTTGACGAATGTTTTACATATGGAGAAGAAGAAGAAGAAGAAGAAGAAGAAGAAGAAGAAGAAGAAGAAGAAGAAGAGCGATTCTGTTTCCGGTAACCAAGTAAACAAGATGGCGTCCGGCAGCGGGGTAAGTTGAGGATCGGACCTTGTTATTATGTCGTTAAAAATGTAAAATTGCGTCAATGATACGTGACTTTCATTTCTGTTCGGTTCTGTCTGTGGATCATTGCCGCTAACCGATCATTCTGAAGCAGTTTACGGCGTTAAAAAAAGCCATTTGTGTCGCTTGGATCAGGCGCATCAAGCTAGCAGCTAACGGTAGCTACCCTGCTAACTGACAACAATGTGAACGTGTCCGGTTTTAATTCTCATATAGCGGCGTTTTAGCAATGTTTTTTTTCTCGCAAAAACCTTACCTGTTGGTTTGTGCCTATCTGCCACAGCGCTGAAACAGGACACCGCTGCTGAATGTTAGCTGATTAGCCTGAGCTTCGTTAGCACTAGCAGTAGTTAAGACTCCTGGTGATAACTAAATAAAAGCTATATCTCAAACACACCGACTGAGAGTGGAACTACTGTTGTTATGATATCAAGGTTGTGACTTTGCTGAGACACCTGTGTAAATATATCGATGCAACTTGCTCATATGGAAAACATTTTCACATCCAAACACAGCGTTCACACTGGCAATGTTTACTTTACCGCAGCTCACAAGCTCCTAAAACTCAGGTGTTCACAGGTGTGCAGCTCAATAACAGCAGTTATGATCACGTTATTCTCAGTCAGTACTGGTAATGGTAGACATAACATTAACATGTTTGTCACAGCTTATTTCTGCTAATAGAAAATACGCTCAGTAGAGTACAGACCTCTGCAAAGAAGGTGTACTGAGTGAATGCTGTTGCAAAAATAGGATTGACTATCCAAGAATTTACATTATAAACAAGATGCAAGATGTTTAAGCAAGTGTTTGATTGAAATGTGCACTAAGGTTGTGAGCTTCATGCCATCCCATCTGTCATTTTATTACTTTTCCTGATGTTGTTTTTGCGTTGGTATCATTTCAGTAGCTGTATTGATTTCTTTAGGCAGGTGTCATGTTGAAGTCAGGATTTTGGTCTCATGACAACACTGGTTCCTTCCTGTCAAACTTAAAATGATTAATAAATCAATTCAACAAGCTGACAGGATAAAACATCACAGTTGCTTGTGGTAATTCCTTCCTGTCAAACGTTTATACAAATGAACCCATAAATTCAACTGATCAGCTTCATATTTAGAATCAGGACCTTCAATATTCACATCTACAGCTATTTCAGTATCACATTTAATCAATATTTAGGGCAATACATGTATTTGATCAGCCTTTATCAGCAAATAATCAGTATTAAGGACTCAGTGTGGATCTTTCTGAGGTTGGACAGTCATTACAGATGAACTGTCAGGAAGTTTTGATGTTTAAAAGTTCTTGCTTATTGAACATTTCTCATGAGCGTGTTTCACTGAGGCGCCTTCATCTTCTCTTCCAGTCCAGTAAGAACGACTTCCGTCGGAAGTGGGACAAAGATGAGTATGAAAACCTCGCTCAGAAACGGCTGGCGGAGGAGAGAGACCGGGAGAGGAGAGATGGTGAGAAGATAAAAAATATCTGTCTTAAATACAACTCAGCACGGTCCAGGAGTTAATTTATTTTCCACTGACCTGACTTGGAGATCGAGATTAGAACACGATGCCAGGAAATACTTTCATTTACTTTCTGCTCTTCACTCTTTTTTCCTCAGATGTTTGTCTTTTTGAAATAAAGATAAAATAATACTAAATGTTCATCTTCAGTTCTCATGAAACCAGACCAGTTTGAGAAATTATTATTTTCAAACTCACATTTAACTCCTTTATCGCCATTTATCTGCTTCCCGTCGCCTCTCTCAGGGAAAACAGCTCCACCGGTCAAGCGGGACCTCCTGCGTCACCGAGACTATAAGGTGGATCTGGAGTCCAAACTGGGGAAGACCATCGTCATCACCAAGACCACTCCTCAGGCGGAGATGGGCGGGTAGGAAGCTTTAATCACGAAACCTGTAAACACCGTCTGCCTTTCCCTCATTATCTCCTCCTCATACGGACACGACAGCACTCTTTATTTCCTAATTTCTGTTGATGTCTTTTTTGATTATCTGTGGGATCAGACAGATTTTTCAGAATATGAAACTCGCTGCTAACTTTTCTACTGAGGTTTGAGAAAGAAATCAACATGATTGAACTTTCGATGGAGCGAGGGTCAACCTGCTGGACTCACTGTCTGCCGTCTGTGAAGCTGTGAATCACTCACAGTCTCCCTCTGATTTCTTCTTTCTCTGTTCCAGTTATTACTGTAACGTCTGCGACTGCGTGGTGAAAGATTCCATCAACTTCTTGGATCACATCAACGGCAAGAAACGTGAGTTGAGTTTGAAACGCATAACATCCACCGCAGTTTTGTTACTTCTATTTTGACACCGTAAAGTCAAAAGTCATGTTCTGGAGTGGAACAGTTACAGATTCAGATCAACGAGTCCTCTCAGATTCCAGATGTCGTGAACTAAACAGGCTTCATGTTACTCCTGGACAAAACAGAACACTGAGAAAACAAAGATTTAAAGATTTAAAGCAAGTTTGGACATAAACACATTGTCTTGTCGCTTCGTTTACCTGTCGCTGTTTCTGTGAGCAGACCAGAGGAACCTGGGCATGTCGATGCGGGTCGAGCGCTCGTCTCTGGATCAGGTCAAGAAGCGTTTCGAGGTGAACAAGAAGAAGCTGGAGGAGAAGCAGAAGGAGTACGACTTCGAGGAGCGCATGAAGGAGCTGCGGGAGGAGGTGAGGAGGGAGGCGACGCCCCCTGCTGGTCGTATGTTGTCGCTTTAACATCGCTGTCTCCATTTTCATCTATTTCTAAACACAACACGCCTGAATTACGGAGCTGGAGGGAGCTGTAGTGCAGTGAGGAAGACCTGCAAAGACAGAACATGTAACTTTGAGGAGATGAATTTGTCGCACACATCACAGGATTTGTCAAAACTTCACAGATTTAGAGACCACACACTTGAAGATAACAAAAGACAGATTTTCATCGAGGGTCATGCTGTGGTTTTAGCTTAAAGTTTATGGAAAATCAGGGAAAAGTTTATCTCCCAGCGCAAAAATACAAACACAAACTAACAAATCAAAATGCAGCGACTTCATCCTTTAATATTATTTGTGTCAAAGGTGCTTCGTATGTGAAGTAGAACAGAGCACAGAGAATTCAGCTGAGATTATAAAGTTATCTCTGACTGGGAGATTAGAATTTTCTACTTCCACAATGAAGCCCGGCTGCATCAAACTTGCTCCCTAGTTCGGCCCTCAGGTGACGGTGTTGCTGTTGTTTCATCAGGAGGAGAAGGCGAAGGCCTACAAGAAGGAGAAGCAGAAGGAGAGGAAGCGGCGGGCGGAGGACGACGTGGACTTTGAGGAGGACGACGAGATGGCAGCGGTGATGGGCTTCTCCGGCTTCGGCTCTTCCAAGAAGAGTCACTGATGACCTGCGAGGACGGCGACCTCGCACCGGGAAAGGTTCCTGCTCCACCTGCCGCCTCCGTTAGGTGGACCTTCAGACCAGGAGAAGACTGTAAAGGCAGGAGTCCTGCTGCAGGCTGCGGCCCCGTCTCTCATCGCCCTGGTTCAGACTTACACTTTATTTACCGCCAGGCCCTCATTTTGGTAGTTTAATCCTTCACCCAGTCAGTTCTGATAATCCGGCAGCTTCTGGTCTCACAAAATGACAGTGAACTGAATGTTGTTGTGGGTTAAAAAACCTGTAAACGCAGCGGGTCGGACACGAAGCAGCTGCTTTTCTGAAGCTCGCAAAAATGAGACCAAACTGAAGTTTCCTTTAAGATTAACCTCTGAGTGGGACGCCTTTAAGTTCACACAGAAAAACTTCAGAAAATGTCATGTTTGTTGTTTTGCTTGAAACCACAGAAACGTTCAGGGGCGGCTGTTTGAGCTTTTTCTCCTTCCCACCAACATACAGAACATAAATTTACTATCAGAACTGTGAGTCTGAGACATGAAAAGTACTAAAAAGCTCAAACAGCCAAAGAAGTTTTGTCTTCGTCACGTCAGAGCTCGTCTGTATCAGGACACGGCATGTTGGTAAATTTTAATAAACACTTTTTTTATTTCAAAGTTTTTGTTTTTCATGCAATTTGTCATCTGCTGTGTGTGTCTGTGAACGCACCACAGAAAATCTGTGTGCTTGTGATGCCTTCAACTCATTTAAAGGATCATTTTGATTTATTTCAATTTATTGTCCCTGTTGTTTCCCTACGGGTCCAACAAAATGTGCCCTTTCCACGACTCAACACGAGTCCAACATGATTTAAAACTTGCCCAGAGTTACTTCAGCGGGACTTGAACTTGTCAAATGAAGGAAACCTGTCTAGAATATGTCTAACTTGTACAAAATGACTTGTAGCTTGCAGAAGATGACTTGAAATCTGTCCAAAATTACCTAGAACTGTAATAATGTTTTAAACTTACATTTTTTACTTCAAACTGAAGCTTGCAGAAGATGACTTGAAACCCAGCGGGAATTACTTGAAACATGGCCAAAATATCTCAAAACTTGTCCAAAAATGAATTGAAAATAGTCAAAAAATTACTCAAACTTTGTCTGAAATGACAAAAACCTCTGCAAGATGACTTTAAACAGTCCAAAATGTGCCAAATCTGTCCTAAATCATTTTTTAAAATGTCCAAAATTACTTAAAACTTGTCCATAAAGACTCCAAATGACTTGAAATTGCAGAAAACTTGTCCTAAATGACCAAGTCTCTCCAACACTACTCAAAATCTTTCCAAAATTAGAAATTAATCTAAAATGACAAGAAATGTACCCAAAATATCTTGAAACTTGTCCAGTTTCAAAACATATCCAGAATGACATGAAATTTATCTAAAAATTACAAAAACCTGTCCAACATGACTTGAAGCTTGTAGAAGATGACTCAAAAACCGTCCGAAATTACTTGAAAAGACTTGAAACATCTCTAAACTCGTACAAAATATATTGAAAATAGACAAAAAATTACACAAACCTGTCCAAAATGATTTAAAACTTGTCCAGAGTGACCTAAAACTTTGTCTTTAATGACAAACGCCTCTCCAAGATGATTTAAAACTGTCCAAAATGTGTCAGATATGTCCTAAATAATTTGAAACCTGTTCATAAAGACTCAAAATGACAAAATCTGCAGAAAACTTGTCCTAAGTGACCAAGTCTCTCCAAAACTACTCAAAACCTTCTCAAAATTAGAAATTAATCTAAAATGACAAGAAATGTACCCAAAATATCTCAAATCTTGTCCAAAATGACTTGTAGCTTGTAGAAGATGACTTGAAACCTGTCTGAAATGACTTCAAACTTGTCCAGACTCTTGCAAAACTCATCAAGAATGACTTGTAATTGGTCTAAAATAACTCAAACTTTGTATGAAATGACTTGAAGCTTGTCTACAATGACAAAAACCTGTCCAAAGTAACTTATAACTGTAAAAATGACTTGAAACATGTCCAAAACATCTCGAAACTTGTCCAAAATGACTCAAATTTTGTCTTAAATGACTTAAAACTGCCCAAAACGTGTCAAATTTGTCCTAAATAACTTGAAACGTGTCCAAAATCACTTAAAACCTGTCCGTAAAGACTCCAAATTACTTAAAATCTGCAGAAAACTTGTCCTAAATGACCAAGTCTCTCCAAAACTACTCAAAACCTTCTCAAAATTAGAAATTAATCTAAAATGACAAGAAACGTACCCAAAATATCTCCAATCTTGTCCAAAATGACGGAAACCTGTCCAGAACATGTCTAATGTGTACAAAATGTCTTGTAGCTTGTAGAAGATGACTTGAAACTTGTCTAGACTCTTGCAAAACGTATCCAGAATGACTTCACATTTATCTAAAATGACACAAACCTGACCAAAAAGGACCTTAAACTGTAAAAATGTTGAAAACTTGTCCAAAATGATTTAAAGCTAATAGAAGATGACTCGATACCTGACCGGAATTACTCGAATTTTGTCTGAAATGACTTGAAACTTGTCCAAAATGAGTTGAAAATAGTCAAAAATCACACAAAACATGGACTTGAAACCTGTCCATAAAGACTCAAAATGACCTAAAATCTGCAGAAAACTTGTCCCAACTCTTCTCAAAACCTTCCCAAAATTATAAATTAATCTAAAATGACTAGAGACGTGTCCAAAATATCTCAAAACTTGTCCAAAATGACTTGGAACTTGTCTAAAATGTGTCTGGCTTGTACAAAATGACTTGTAGCTTGTAGAAGATGACTTGAAACCTGTCCAAAATTACCTAAAACCCGTACGAAATGACTTCAAACTTGTCCAGACTCTTGCAAAACGTATCCAGAATGACTTGAAATTGATCTAAAATGACACAAACCTGACCAAAAATGACCCAAAACTGTAAAAATGTTTTAAACTTGTCCAAAATGACTCGAAACCCGACCGGAATTACTTGAATTTTGTCTGAAATAACTTGAAACGTCCGAAATATCTCGAAAACTTGTCCAAAATGAGTTGAAAATAGTCAAGAAATGACACGAGCCTGTCCAAAACGATTCAAACTTTGTCTTAAAATAACAAAAACTTCTGCAAGATGACTTAAAACTGTCCAGATTGACTTGGAACTTGTCTAAAATGACTTTAAACAGGCCAAACTCAGACCGGACAGGAAAATAAATCGGGCACCAGAGCGACCCTAAGTTCTCGCCCCCATCCTTTTACCTTGTGGCGTCACACTGACTTGGACAACAAATGAAACCGAGTGTTGATTAACTGATCGATCATCTGGTCTCTAAAGAATTTTTGGTTCAGATGATCAGATCAGAAACTTCCCTGTTGGACGTTTCAGTTAAAGTTAATATCTGACTTTGAGGCGGACGTTGAGGATCTTGAGGTTTTCTTTCACTCTGACAGAAGTTTATTTTTATTTTCTGGTGCAGCAGCTGGAACCGAGTTTCTTCAACAGGAAGAACAAGAGGAAGTTTGCTTTGTTTCCTCTCAGCTGTTTGCTGATTAATGACCAGAACGAGGTGCAGCAGCTTTTCCGCTCCAGGTTTCAGGCCAGATGTTTGTGTGTTTCAACCCTCCGAACTCAGAGCAGTTTCAAAAGACTCGAAACTTGTCTTGAATGACTCAAAACTTACCCAGAATGGCTCAAAACCTTCCCAGAATGACTAGAAACTTGTCAAAAATGACCCTGAATGACTTGGAACCTGTCTAGAACACCTTAAAACTTGTCTAAAATGACTCAACTTGCCTAGCATGACTTGAAACTTGTGGTAAATGACTCTAGAGATGCCCAAAATGACTTGAAATTTGTCAAAGAGATGGTGAATGACTTGGAAAACAAATTTAGATCTGTCCAAAAGGACTCAGCTTGCCTAGAATGACTTGAAACCTGTCCTACATTGCTCAAAACATGCCCAAAATGACTCGAATGACTTGGAACCGGTTCAGAACACTTTAAAATCTGTCTAAAATGACTGGACTTGCCTAGAATGACTTGAAACTTGTGGTAAATGACTCAAAAAAATGCCCTAAATGACTCGAAATTTGTCCAAAATTATAGTAAATGACTTGGAATCTGTTGAGAACAACTTAAAGCATGTCTAAAATGACTCGAAATTTGTCCACAGTGTCTCCAGACTTGCCAAGAATGACTTTACTTATGCAGAATGACTTGGAACCTGTTGTACATTGCTCAAAACATGCCCAAAACGACTTGAATGACTTGGAACCTCTTCAGAACAACTTAAGACCTGTCTAAAATGACTCGACTTGCCTAGAATGACTCGAAACTTGCCATAAATGACTCAAGACATGCCCAAAATGATTTGAAATCTGTCAAAAATGACACTGAATGACTTGGAACCTGTCTAGAACACCTTAAAACTTCTCTAAGATCACTCAACTTGTCTAGAATGACTTGAAACTTGCAGTAAATGACACTAAAGATGTCCAAAATGACTTGAAATTTGTCCAAAATGACCGTGAATGACTTGGAACCTCTGTAGAACAACTTAAAGCCCGTTAAAACGACTCGAAATTTGTCCATAGTGTTTGAATTTGCTCCAAACAACTTGAAACTTGCCCTGAATGTCTCAAAACCTGCCTTTTAAGGTCATTTCGGACAAGTTTCGAGTCCTTTAGGACCAACTGGAAGCCACTACGGACAGGTCTCGAGTCACTCTGGACAAGTCGAGTTATTGCTGTAAGTAATTGCTACTTCAGGCATTTTGAACACGTTTTGAGTTGTTTCGAACAGGTATCAAGTCATTTGAGAGACGTTTTCGTGACCTTGAATCAGTTTCGAGACATTTTAGGACACATTGAGGTTGTTTTAGACGATTTCACATCATCTTGGACAGGTTACAAGTCATTTGGACAGGTCTGGGTGGTCTGGTTTTGAGTCATTTTGGACGAATTTGGTCACTTTGGACAAGTTTGGGTCAGTTCGGACGAGTTTTGAGTCACTGCAGACAGGTTTCAGGTAGTTTTAGACTGATTTTAAGTAATTTTGGACGAGTCAGGGTTGTTTTGAGCAATTTTTTCTGAGTTTTGTGTAATTTTTTTGACAGGTTTGATTCATTTAGAATAGGTTGTGGTAGTTTTTGACAGATTTCAAGTCATTTAGAAAAGGTTTTGGACACGTTTTTAGTCATTTTGGACACGATTCAGTCATTTTGGGTAAGTGTAAGTGAAGTTTTGTACCACTGTGGTCAAGTTTATGTCATCTTAAAAAGGTTTTGATTCATTCTAAATTGATTTCGAGTAGCTTAAAACAAGTTTACCCATTTTAAACATATGTTTGTAAGTGAAAACATGGAGATACTCAAGTACAAAACACATAAACATTGAGAACAGCACTTGAGTGGATGCAGTCCGTCACATTCCACCTCTGGGGACAGTCGTTTGGTTATTTTAGATGCTTCTCTGATTTGCATTTCCACGCTGTGGCAGAGCTGTAACCATCAGCTGCAACCGCCGCTTCTGCATGTGGACGTTTATTTTTGTTTGTGCCCTCCCAGAATGCACCTCTTCTGCCGCCGGACTGCATGTCTCTGAGTCACCCGGAGGTTTGCGAGCCGGCTCTGCCTCCTCCTCCTCCTCTGAGCCGATCGATCGATGAATCCCGTCGAGTCGGAAGCAGTTTGATAAACTGACTGCAGCCCGTCAGAGCAGGAGGCAGATAAGGGTTTTTTTCCTGCTGACGTCAGTGTAAAGCAGCTCAAACCCACAAACCTGAACACTGTCAGGAAGTCAGGAAGGAAAAAACTCAGTTCAGAACCTGCCTGAGAATCTGCTGTTTTTAAGTTTCCTTCAGTAACATCGTGACGCAGGAGATTCACTCATTTGTCCTTCTATTTCTGCAGACTTCCACCTCATGCTAATAGTAAACACTGAATAATATCACATCTGCATAGTGAATACTCTTATTTACCACAGAGATCAATCAGTTTTTGGCAGACGGTCACTTTTTGCTCAACATGTCTGAGTAATTCTGGCCTTGACTGGATGTAAAGATGTAAGAACTGGACTTGAGTGCCTGTAAATGTTATTTTAAACCAGTTTGACATGCAGACATGTTGGTGATGGAGGTGCTACTGCTACAACTGACACCTTAAAGTCGAGTTTAAGGTTTCCTCAAATTAAAATCAACTTCTCAAAACACCTTTAGGGTTAAGATTTTAAGTCTGAAGTCTGAGTTAATCACTTGTTTAAACTAGGGATGCACGATAACGCCAATTTCAACCGATACGGAGAATCGATAACTTTATACTTCTTGCAGCCGATAACCGATAAAGTCAACGAATATTTCTTTTCTTAATTAACTATAATTTAAGCACAAATCCACTTCCTACTATAATTCTGACCCATACAAATAAATAGAACCATTGAGCAGAGCATAAACTGCGAGTTAAAAGCAGGGCTGGTCCGAGTAGCAATACCTGTGCTCCGGATCCAATAATCACCGAATATCCGAATATTCGGTTCGTGCCACAGTGTCGGACGGCGGGGGGAGGGAGGGAGCGGGAGCGGGGGGTTGACACCGGAGTTGGCAGGTCCACATACTACAACCACGGTGGCGTTGTAGAGCCTCGGCAGAGGACTACAGCCTTGGCAGCGCTCGGCAACATTTGGCGACACTCGGCAACGTTCGGCAACGCTCAGCGGCGACGTGGCCAACTATTGGAACATCAAAATTATTATCCGAATACCACCACAACCAACCAATATTCGGATAATCCAATATTCGGGACCAGCCTTAGTGAAACGTCTTCTTCTGACACGGTAAATAAAGTCCACACTGGTCAGCGTCACGCCATGCTGCTTGTTTTTTTCTGCCGGCGCAGTCTTATGACATCACACACACGCGACAGCACCGTCAGGGAGGGGAGGGGTTGAGGAGCCAGGCATGAGGACAAGATACAACACACAGACCAACGGCAAAAACCAAGATTCCAAGTCTTTATTATTATTGACTCATTTTATCGACTAATTTTTTTTATTATCGGAATGACGTCATAATTGCCAAAATTAACCAATAATTATCGGGCACCAATACTATCATGCATCCCTGGTTTAAACTACCCTTAAGTATTCCCCTTAAGGTTACCTTGAAATACAATTGCACCTGCCTTAAGTTAAGATTTTCCTTAATGTCTTAATGAGTTAGCGTTTCCTAGAATTAAATAGTTTGCACAAAACGCCTTAATGTGAAATTTTCTTTAACGCCAAACTTAATGTTTCCTTAAAATACAGTCACTTGCACAAAACACCCTTAACTGAAGGTGAAGTTTGTTTGGTTTCTCCTTAAGATTTCGTCAAAGTTTATGGCACAAAACTCCTTAAGTTAAGATTTCCCTCAAGTCTAAGTTAAGTCTTTAAGTGCTTTCCTTCATGCTTTAAAGCTGTTTCAGCTGCTAAGAAGAGCTTGATTAGTTACGATCCAGGGCACAGAGCAGCTGAAATATTGTAAACAAATGAGGGGAATTGAAAAACAGATGGAATCAGCTGCAGACGTATAGAAACTGGGTGATACAGCTTTAACAAACGGCGCAGACAGCAATCAGTTTCTGGCGCCAGAGGTCTGAATAATTTAGAAGAAAAAGAAGAAGTTGGGGTCAGAGCTCACAAGGACGAGGTGGCTCGAAACACAAAGCGCACAAAATGTCTGGCACAAAACACCTTAAGATGTTCCTTAAAGTCACAGTTAAGGTGTTTGCAAATACGATCGCTTGCACAAAACATCTTTAGTCTTCTTCTTAAGGATTCCTCAAAATGAAATCACTTGGACCGAACATTCTAGGTTGTATCCTTTAGGTTACCTTGAGATAAAAAGTCAAAGTTAAGGTGTCTGTAAAACAGAATCTCTTGTACGAAACACCTTAAGTTAATATCTTCCTTGAAGTCACGGTTAAGGTGCCGTCAAAATAGAATTGCTCGGACAAAACACCTCCAGTTAGGATGTTCCTCAAGTCTTCTTAAGGATTCCTCAAAGTATCATCTTTGGTACAAAAACACTCAAAGTTACAGTATTCCTTAAAGTCTGAGTTCTCTTGCACAAATCACCTTAAGTTACGGTGTTCCTTAAGTCTTCTTCTTAAAGTTATCTGCTTGGACCAAACACCTTAAGTCATCTCCTTAAGGTTATCTTAAAATAAAAAATCAAAGTTAAGGTGTCTGTAAAATAGAATCTCTTGTACCAAACATCTTAAGGTGAGATCTTCCTTAAAGTTAAAGTGCCTTCAAAATAAAACTGCTTGCATAAAATACCTTATGTCTTCTTCATAAGTCTCCTTAAACTGTAATTGATTGTACAAAACGCTGTAAGTTGAGATCTTACTTAAAGTCGTGGTTATGGTGTCGTCAAAGTAGAATTGTTCGGACAAAACACCTCAAGTTAAGATGTTCCTCAAGCCTTCTTCTTAAGGATTCCTCAAACTATCATGTCTGGCACAAAACACGTCTAAGTTAAGATGTTCCTTAAAGTCACAGTAAAGGTGCCTTCAAAATAAAATCACTTGCACTAAACACCTTAAGTCTTCTCCTTAAGGATTCCTTGAACTATAATTGTACAAAACGCTGTAAGTTAAGATTTTCCTTAAGGTGTCGTCAAAAGAGAGTTGCTCAGACAAAACACCTTAAGTTAAGATGTTCTTTAAGTCTTCCTGATAAGATTTCCTCAAAATAAAATTGCTTTCTTGAAACGGTCTATGTTAAGGTGTTTCTTAAGTCTTATTCTTAAAATATTATCTATGGAACAAATCACGTCTAAGTCACGACAAGGTTAAGGTGTCCTCAAAATAAATCACGTGCACTAAACACCTTAAGTCTTTTCCTTCAGGATGATCGAAAGCAGCCCTGGAGTTTGAACCTCCAACGTCTTGATGGCACCTTCAACCGTTTTTCCTCTTATCTGTGTTTAACTGAATGAAGTGAAGAATAAGAGACCTCAGAAGTGGACTTGTAAATGTCATTTTCCATCAGTTTGACATCAAAAACCTGCCGGTGAAGCCCCTGACGGAGGCGTTTCCACCAGGCTGACCTGAGTTCAGCGTTAGAAGCTCAGCGGCGGTGAACCGGGCGCTCTCGCTGATCCACAGTCTGCAGCTTCCTGCCGTCGTGTTGCTTCTCGTCAGCGTTGCAGCGAGTGGGTGCAGCTGCAGCCGCTGTTCCGCTCTGCGGTCAGACGGGGGGGAGGAGGACGATGCTGCCTTCATCCTCCTCCCCCCCCCCCAACTCTGCACAGTCACTTCCTCTGAGGCAAAGAAATAGAGACACTGAAGGAGTGGAAGAAAGAAGGAAGACATTTTGGGTCCTGGGTGACATGTCGGCCTGGACTTGGCTGTCTTCTGTCTGGGTTCTTATCTCCGAGGGACGCTGAGCTGAAGAGCGGTGAGTCGCTTTGAGGAAGCAAAAGCTGAAGACGGTTGTCAGTTATTTTCTGTGTCTTTGTGCGTGAGTTTGCTTTTACTGTTTCGCAGGAAGGAGCGGTGAAGCAACGAGGCCCGTCGGAGAGAGTCGAGCGGTGGACGGCGACGAGCCACCGAGGGTTAAAAAACCCCCTCCAGCTGATCGTCAGTCCGTCAGATGCTGGTCTGCCCTCGGAAGTGAAGCGGGATGAGTTCGGACCGAGTGCCGTTCAGGTCGGAGGTGATGGGGTGGAGCCCGCAGCAGCTGGCCGACTACCTGAGGAGGGTGAGGCCTCGTCACGACTGTTTTTATTTTCAGCCGCAGACGTCAGACATAGAAATCCAGAGTTCACCGTAGAAACAAAACAGCTGAAACCAGAGCGAAGAGCGATCAGACTCCCCCCGATCATTTAATCCAGTGGTTCTCAACTGGTCCAGCCTCAGGACCCACTATGTCTCTATTGATAACAGTTGCGACCCAGATTGTTGAAGTCTGCTGTTCCTTTTGACAAATTAAAGTTTATTTGGGTGTAGTCTCAACACATTTTGATACAACTTTGGAAAATTTGAGCTTGTTTTTTTGCTCATTTTGGTATATTTGGATGTTTTTGCTACGTTTTTGGGCATATTTTGGCACACATGGAAAGATTCTGAGCACATTTTTGTTTATTTTTTGGATGTTTTAGCATAAATTTCTCCAATAAGCCGGCAGAACCAAATCTAGAGGTTAATAGTGGGCTGCTACTGGTGTCACCATAGACATATTTAGCAAACGCCGCGTTGACTGCTGCTGCCGATTGGAGCCGACGTGCCTACGCGGCGGCCATCTTGGTACAGTGCCACTCGCCCCTACAGTGCATTACGTCTATAGAGGAATGACATGTCTGCACTATAAAAGTGTGATGTGTGACGTTTTTAACGAACCAAACCGTTTAGAAATCGGTCGAAAATTCAGTGAATAATTCTATTTTAAGATTGTTGAGTACCTCTTACCTCCATAGACTTACATTCACTCCCCCCTCTGCTAGCCCTGTACCAAGATGGCGGAGCTTTAGGCACGTCCCTCCACAGTCAATGCGGCGTCTACGTATATATGTCTATGGTCACCACCACTAAATATCCTGCTACTGGAAGCAAACCGTGTCATAAGAAACACGTCCTTCAAAATAAAAGACTTTATACCACTGTTTTTTTTTGGGGAGGATGGGGGGGCATGCTTCTGTGACCCTCTAAAAATGGCTTTGCGACCCACTTTTGGGTCCCGACCCACCAGTTGAGAACCACTGATTTAATCCTCAGACGTTTCTTCTTCACTGTGTTGTCATTTCTGTCATGCATCTCTGTGAAAACACCGACTGGAAGGAGAGGAGGAGGTGTCTGTGCAGTCAATACAATATTAATTCAGCTGCTTTAAAGTTTACAGTGCGGCTACAAGAGAGGTTCAGAGGTACATGAACACCATCTCAGCTCCTCTGCAGACAGAAACATTGCATCAAAGAGGCTTTTAAGGCATTAGGACTCAGCCATGAGGTTCCTGTTTCAGACCTTTATTAAATAAACGACAGGATAGAACGAGTCTGAATTAATATCACGCTGTCGGAGAAGCAGGAAAACATCCCGGCGTTTCTACATGTAGTGTTCCTGCTGATGCTGAGACAAGTTTAAAGGTTGCGGACTGAACCCAGAAGCAGCAGCTCATACAAACAAGCTGCACCAGATCTGGTTCAAACTGATCTCTGTCTGATATGTAAAGACTCCAGGGCTGGTAGCACAAAACACCTTAAGATTTCCCTTAAAGTCAGGGTTCATTTTTCCTCAAAATAACATCCTTTGCACAAAACACCTTAAGTCACAGTTAAGGTGTCTCAAAGAACATCTTAATTTAAGGTGTTTTGTGCAAGCGATTTTATTTTGAAGTCTTCTCCTTAAAGGTTTCCTAAAAAGTTGAGATGCTCCTTAAGTCTTCCTCTTAAGGATTCTTGAAAAAAATCTGTCTAAGATTTTCCTTAAAGTCAAGGTTAAGATGTCTTCAAACTAAATTACCTGCCAGAACACCTTAAGTCTTCTCCTTAAGGATTCCTTGAACGATAATTGATTGTACAAAACTCTGTAAGTTAAGATTTTCCTTAAAGTAGGGGTTAAGGTGTCGTCAAAAGAGAATTGCTCGGAGAAAACACCTCAAGTTAAGGTGTTCCTTAAGTCTTAAGGACACCTTAAGCTAAAATTTCCCTTAAAGTCACAGTTAAAGTATCTTAAAGAACATCTTAACCTAAGGGACTTTATTTTGAAGTCTTCTCTTAAAGGTTTTCTCGAAATAGAACCACTGGCACAAAACACTTTCACAAAACAGTAAGCCTGACTGTGTTTCTCCAACAGATGAGTCTGTCTGGCTGCGATAAAGTCGTCCTGAAGAACTCCATCAGCGGATCCAGATTTGTGGTGAGTTCACAGGAGGTGAGGAAGGATAGGAGGAGGTGAGGAACGACAAGAGAAGGTAAGGAGGGAGAGTAGGAGGTGAGGAAAGACAGGGGGAGGTGAGGAGAGAGAGTAGGAGGTGAGGAAGGACAGGAGGAGGTGAGGAAGGAGAGTAGGAGGTGAGGAAGGAGAGTAGGAGGTGAGGAAGGAGAGTAGGAGGTGTGGAAGGAGAGTAGGAGGTGAGGAAGGAGAGTAGGAGGTGAGGAAGGACAGGAGGATGTAACGATGTCCTTACTCTGTTTCTGCAGAACCTGAGTGATAACGACCTCCAGAGGTTCCCCAAACTTCACGCTCCGTAAGTACACTGCCCCCTACTGCTGCACCACGGTAACCCTACTGATACTACTGCAGTCAGTACTGTGGTCAGTCTGTCAGTACTGCAGTCAGTCTATCACTACTGGTGTCAGTACTGCAGTCAGTCTGTCAGTACTGGTGTCAGTACTGCAGTCAGTCCGTCAGTGCTACTGTCTGTTTATCAGTACTGCAATCAGCACTGTGGTCAGTCTGTCAGTACTGCCGTCAGTACTGCAGTCAGTCTGTCAGTACTACTGTCAGTCTGTCAGTACTGCAGTCAGTCTGTCAGTACTACTGTCAGTCTGTCAGTAATGCAGTCAGTCCGTCATACTACTGTCAGTACTGCTGTCAGTACTGCTGTCAGTTTGTCAGTACTGCAGTCAGTCTGTCAGTACTGCAGTCAGTCTGTCAGTACTACTGTCAATACTGGTGTCAGTACTGGTGTCAGTCTGTCAGTACTGCAGTCAGTCTGTCAGTACTACTGTCAATACTGGTGTCAGTACTGGTGTCAGTCTGTCAGTACTGCAGTCAGTCTGTCAGTACTACTGTCAATACTGGCGTCAGTACTGGTGTCAGTCTGTCAGTACTGCAGTCAGTCTGTCAGTACTACTGTCAATACTGGCGTCAGTACTGGTGTCAGTCTGTCAGTACTGCAGTCAGTCTGTCAGTACTACTGTCAATACTGGTGTCAGTACTGGTGTCAGTCTGTCAGTACTGCAGTCAGTCTGTCAGTACTACTGTCAATACTGGCGTCAGTACTGGTGTCAGTCTGTCAGTACTGCAGTCAGTCTGTCAGTACTGCAGTCAGTCTGTCAGTACTACTGTCAATACTGGCGTCAGTACTGGTGTCAGTCTGTCAGTACTGCAGTCAGTCCGTCAGTACTGCAGTCAGTCTGTCAGTACTGCAGTCAGTCTGTCAGTACTGCAGTCAGTCTGTCAGTACTACTGTCAGTACTGGTGTCAGTACTGGTGTCAGTCTGTCAGTACTGCAGTCAGTCTGTCAGTACTACTGTCAATACTGGCGTCAGTACTGGTGTCAGTCTGTCAGTACTACTGTCAGTCTGTCAGTACTGCAGTCAGTCTGTCAGCGGCTGTTGTTCTGAACATGCTGTAGATGCTGTATAACAGTGACCTTCTTAAAGCACTGCAGCCTTAAACTCAGCTCAGATTAAAGCTGATTTGATTTGACGTCATTATTTTTCTCGAACTGAATGTTTTGGAGCTCCGAGCCTGAAGAAGAAAACACAGATCAGAAATCAGTTTATCTGATTTAAGCTGACATTGAATGTAGTTTTTACACATTGTTGGAGGAGTGGCATTGAACGCATCGTCTGACTGATCCGTCTGTCTGCAGGATGATCTCCAAGATCAGCAGCGAGATCAGTAAGAAGGAGGAGAAACGAGGCCTGTTCGGGAAGAAGTAAGTCCACGTTCTACCAGAGTCTCCCTGGTGGACCAGAGTCTCACTGGTGGTCCATCCTGCTGGGTTCAGGCTCAGCTGCTCTGATGGTTCTGGTCCAGTTTCTGATGCTGTTTCTGTTTTTCTGTCCATCGCAGGCCGTCCAAATATCACGAACCAGGTATGAAACTTTTCTTTTGTCGGTTTACTGTTTAAATATTGGAGCTTTAAAGCATTCTTTCTAAAGTTCAGATTCAAAACCAGCAAGACCGTCTGGACTCGACCCAGGTCTCGAGTCCAGAGTCTAAATTTAAGTCCCAAGTCAAGACCTGAGTTGAGTTTAACACGATGCAAATCAAGTCTTGGGTCGTGGCCATCAAGTCCTGTGTCAAGATCCACAAGTCTCAACTTTGCAAGTCAAGACCTGAGTTAAGACCAATAAGTCTGAAGTGAAGTCCTCAATCAAGACTCTCAAGATCAAGTCAAAGCCCAGGTTAGAGTCGAGACCGACAAGACACAAGTCAAGGCCTGATTCAAGACCAGCAAGTCCCAAGTCAAAGTGATCAAAACTAAGGCAAGACCAGAAATACCCACATCAAGTCCTCCATCAAGACTAACAAGAGCCAAATCAAGTCCTGAATCAATACTGCCAAACACAGAATCAAGTCCTGAATGAAGAATATCAAGTCCCGAGTTAAGTCCTGTGTCAAGCCCTAAGCCAAGATTGTCAAGCTTAAAGTCAAGTCCTAAGTCAAGATAGTCAAGCCCCAAGTCAAGTCCTGATTCAGGTATAACAAGTCCCATGACAAGTCCTGAATCAAGAAAGTCAAGTCCTTAGTCAAGCCCTACTTGGCCCAAGTCACCATCAGCAATCCCAAATCAAACTCGAGTTGCAATCAGAAAGACCCAATTAAAGTCTGAGTAAAGGTCAACAAGTCTGACAAATCAAGACAAACACAGTCCCAAGTCAAGACTGCCATGTCCCGAGTCAAGTCATGAGATAATACCAGTCAGTCCCAAGTCAAGGCCGTCAGTTCCCAAATCAAGTCCTGGTTCAAGACTGTCAACTCCCAAGTCAAGTCCTGATTCAGGAATAACAAGTCCCAAGACAAGTCCTATATCAAGACTGTCAACTCCCAAGTCAAGTCCTAATTCAGGAATAACAAGTCCCAAGTCAAGTCCTGATTCAGGTATAACAGGTCCCATGACAAGTCCTAAGTCAAGACTGCAATGTCCCGAATCAAGTCATGAGATAATTCCAGCAAGTTCCAAATCAAGACTGACAACTCCCAAGTCAAGTCCTGATTCAGGTATAACAGGTCCCATGACAAGTCCTGAATCAAGAAAGTCAAGTCCTTAGTCAAGCCCTACTAGGCTCAAGTCATCATCAGCAATCCTAAGTCAAGACGTCAAACCCGAGTTAAGACCAGAAAGACCCAATTAAATTCTGAGTAAAGACCAACAAGTCTGACAAGTCAAGACAAACACAGTCCTAAGTCAAGACTGCCATGTCCCCAGTCAAGTCATGTGATAATACCAGCAAGTTCCAAATCAAGACTGTCAAGTCCCAAGTCAAGTCCTGCTTCAAGACTGTCAACTCCCAAGTCAAGTCCTGATTCACAAATAACAAGTCCCAAGACAAGTCCTGTATCAAGACTGTCAAGTCCCAAGTCAAGTCCTAATTCAGGAGTAACAAGTCCCAAGTCAAGTCCTGATTCAGGTATAACAGGTCCCATGACAAGTCCTGAATCAAGAAAGTCAAGTCCTTAGTCAAGCCCTACTAGGCCCAAGTCATCATCAGCAATCCTAAGTCAAGACCGTCAAACCCGAGTTAAGACCAGAAAGACCCAATTAAATTCTGAGTAAAGACCAACAAGTCTGACAAGTCAAGACAAACACAGTCCTAAGTCAAGACTACCATGTCCCGAGTCAAGTCATGAGATAATTCCAGCAAGTTCCAAATTTAAACGGTCAACTCCCAAGTCAAGTCCTAGTTCAAGACTGTCAACTCCCAAGTCAAGTCCCGATTCAGAAATAACAAGTCCCAAGACAAGTCCTGTATCAAGACGAGCAAGTCCTGAATCAAGAAAGCCAAATATATGCAATCAGTACCTTCAAGTCCCAAGTCACCACCAGCAATCCCAAGGCAAACCCGAGTTGCAATCAGAAAGACCCAAGTTAAAACCAGAGTCCAAGTGAACGTCCAGATCCTGCACAAATTATTTCACTTTAGGATTTTAAACAGAGAAAAGTTAAGATAAAGTGGTTCTTTTTCTTAAATGTATGTTACCATAAAATAAACTGTTTTGACTGAGCATCGTTCAAAACCAACTGACACTGCAGGAGCTGAACATTACAATCCTGTCCGGTGTGAGTCGGTAAAGGATCATCTTATTTCCTTATCTGGTCTGAGACTAAATGAGTGAATAACAGTAAATGTAAAAACACACGTATGTCGATGTGAGCTGCTGACTTTCCGATTTCTCCACAGCAGAGGTTCAGGGCTGGGGCGAAGACGAGTTTGTGAGTCCGACCTTCATCTCTTCTCTTCTTATGTCTTTACTTTCTATCAGTGTGGAAATAAACATCCTGCACGAGTTAATTTTATCCTGCCTATCCAGCTTAAACCTGCTGCACATACAAACAATTAGCAATTAGCAAGTCACAGAAAATACACAGAAGGTAGATTAAAGGGAATAAATAAATACATTTAGTTCATTAAAATAAAAATAATAAAAATAAATAAATTAAATCCACATTTTGCTCCCATAAAACAGATTAATAAGTGTGAAAAAAAATTATAAAATATTTTGTATATATTTATTTATCTTTGATTCTTACATTTATTTCTGTTTCACCCACCTGTATTTAGTCATGTCTGGATTTGTTTATTTCCACAATAAGTGTAGAAATCAATCAATAAGTACACATTTAATTAAATAAATGTGATGATACTTTTTAAATTTTATTATTTTAACACAGAAATGGCCAAATACGTGTGTAAACAACTGTGTGAATAAACAAAGAGAAAAATAAATTGCTAATTTTTTCAAGTATTAATTTATTCTCGATTTAGCTGAATTAATAATTTCTTTTCCTCAAAAGTAATAACTATTATTAATATAGTAAGTTTTTTTTTAAAAATTAATCATGTTATCATTTTAATAATGTTTTTTTATTATATATGCTGATTTATTATTTTTTAAATCTCATTTTGGATGCATTTAATGGGAAGAGCAGTCACGAAAAATAAATAATATTATTAAAAAAAATACAGATTAATAGACTAATTAAAAAAAGATTAGAAGACAGAAATTCAGAATTAA
Source organism: Dascyllus trimaculatus (assembly GCA_024666655.1). NCBI lineage: Eukaryota > Metazoa > Chordata > Actinopteri > Pomacentridae > Dascyllus > Dascyllus trimaculatus. The sequence goes on along the minus strand of CM045459.1, from coordinate 4,046,304 downwards.
ATTAGAAACAAATATGTAAATAAATAAACATAAAACAAGTATAATAATTTGCTCATATATTTATTTATTCTTTATTTTGCTAAATTAATTTAATTTCCCCCCAAAAAATAATTATTTTTAATAACATTTTATTTTTTCATTATCATGTTAGTGTTGCTTTTTTAACTACATATGTTGATTTATTTCATTTTTATGTTAATTTGAGTCCATTTAAAAGACAGGACAGTCACTAAAAATAAATTATGTGATTATAAAAAATTAGGATTTGATGATGAGGTTTATTAAAACATGCAGCAAAGATGGTGATTAATCAAAAAGATTAGAAGACAGGAATTAAGAATTTAATTAGAAACCATACTCAACTGTTTAAATAAAACAAACATGTAAATAAATAAACAAAAATAAATTGCTAATTTTCTCATATATTTATTTATTCTTGATTTGACTCAATTAAATTCCTTTCACAAAAAATGTAATTATATTTTTTGTGAAATTATTATAATTAATTTATTATATAATATGATTAAAAAATGTACTTTTAATGATTAAATTCTTTTTAAAAAATTATTATATCATGTCAGTCATGGTTTTTTTTTAACTACACATGTTGATTTATTTAATTTATATGTTACTTTGGGTCCATTTAAAGGACAGAACAGTCATTAAAAATAAATTGTAGGATAAAAAAAAAATCAAGATTTGTTGATGAAATTTAGTAAAAAAAACAAACAAACATAGCAAAGATAGTGATTAATCAAAATAATTAGAAGACAGAAATTTAGAATTTAGTCAGAAACTAGTCTCGGCTGTTTTAGTTTACGTCCACTAAATGAATGTAGCTGTTACTGAGACTAAATCAGGTTTCGGACTGACGCTGGCTGAACGTGTTTTTCCGTTTCCTCCATCAGGACGACGAAGAATTCGACAACGACTACGAGAGTCCGTACAGCGGAGACGAGGAGGGCAGCGGCGGAGATTACGAGTCCCCGAACGAGGACGTGGACGCGGCCAACGACTACGAGCCTCCTCCCTCCGAACCTCCGGACGACCTGGCTGCCAAGCTGTGCGCCCCGGTGTCCATCGGGGACGGCGACTACATCGGTACCAGCAGCCACACCTTTACCACCACATTCACTACAATAAAACACCTAGCTAGAACTGTTCTTCCTACAAAAACGTTCTAAGAAGGTTCTGCAAAGTTCCACCAACGTTTTCAGCGAGAAGATTTCCTTAAGTTCCCAGAATGTTCTTCTTAAAACTGGGATAACTAAAGACGTTCTAAAAATGTTTACTGATGGCCTGACGTTCTGTCTGCACTGAGAACGTTCTTCTTTTGTTATCGTAGAACATTGTGGGAACGTTTTGCAGATTCCATGATGTGTTCTCTCAGTACCACCCTGAGAACATTGTAGCCAGAATGTTCCACCTTTGTTGATATGTCACATTAAAGGAACGTCTTATTAGAACGTTCTGTCACCTGAGGTCCAGACAACATCTTGAGAACATTTTGAACGTTCTTCTTTTGTTGCAGTGGAACATTTTATCGATGGTATATCGTATTCCACCAACAACATCTCAAAACATCCTTAGAACACTGGAGGCACAATGTTCTACCTTTGTTAATATGTCACATTAAAGGAACGTCTTATTAGAACATTCTGTCATCTGAGGTCTACATAACATCTTGAAAATGTTTCTTCATTGTTGCATTGAGAACGTCTTTCCATTGTCATTATTGTGGAACGTTCTATATCATGTTCCCTCAACAAAAAGAACAATGTTCCACCTTTAAGATATTACATTTCCAGAATGTTCTTAAAGGTTCTGTATGAAACACATTTGTCATCCGAGGCCTTAATAACTTCTGGAGAACATTTTTTGAACGTTCTTCTCTTGTTGCAGTGGAACATTTTATAGATGGTATATCATGTTCCTTCAAGAACATTCCCAAAACATCCTCAGAACATTGGAGGCACAATGTTCCACCTTCGTTAATATGTCACATTAAAGGAACGTCTAATTAGAACGTTCTGTCGTCTGAGGTCTTGATAACATCGTCTTTCATTTGTTGTCATTGTGGAAACGTTCTGTATCGTGTTACCTCAAAAAAAAGGCAAAATGTTCCACCTTTAATATCTTAGATATCAGGAATGTTCTAAAAGGTTCTATAAAAAAACATTCTGTCATCTGAGGCCTTAATAACATCTGCAGAACATTTTCTGAAGGTTCTTCTTTTGTTGTCCTGGAACGTTAATACAATAATAATACATTTTATTTCATAGCGCCTTTCAAGACACTCAAGGACACTTTACAGTGAATTAAAAACACAATAAAAATAAATAAAAACAATAGACAAAAGTAACAGCAAATTTAAGAGGAAACAGTGAGATTACGGTGGATACGCAGATTTAAACAGGTGGGTTTTGAGTCTAGATTTGAACTGAGGAAAAGAAACGGTGTTGCGGATGTCAGGTGGGAGTGAGTTCCAGAGTTGGGGAGCAGAGCAGCTGAATGCTCTGCTCCCCATGGTGCTGAGGCGGGTGGAGGGCATGGAGAGGTGGAGGGAGGAGGAAGACCTGAGGGAACGTGTGGGGGTGCTAATATGGAGGAGATCAGACAGATAGGGTGGGGCGAGGTTGTGGATGGCCTTAAAAGTGAACAGAAGTATCTTGAAGATGATCCTGAATTTGACTGGGAGCCAGTGTAGCTGCTGTAGGACGGGGGTGATGTGGTGAAAGGAGGGGGTTCTAGTGATGATACGGGCTGCTGAGTTTTGGACCAGTTGGAGTTTATGGAGGGATTTGTGGGGGACACCAAAGAGAAGTGAGTTGCAGTAATCTATACGTGAAGTGACGAGGCTGTGGACCAGGATAGCTGTGGTGTGAGGGGTGAGAGAGGGGCGGAGGCGATTAATATTACGTAGATGGAAATATGCAGACCGAGTGATGCTATTAATGTGGGAGTGGAAAGATAGTGAGCTGTCGAGGATGACACCCAGACTCTTAACCTGAGGGGAGGGGGACACTGTGGAGCTGTCAATAGTGAGGGAAAAACTGTTAGATTTTGATAGTATGGACTTGGTGCCAACAAGAAGAAGTTCTGTTTTATTACTGTTTAGTTTGAGGAAGTTTGAGGTGAACCACGATTTAATATCAGAGATGCAGTGGGTGAGGGAGGAGGGTGGGAGAGTGGAGTTTGGTTTACTGGAAAGATAGAGCTGGGTGTCATCCGCGAAGCAGTGAAAATGAATACCATATTTACGGAAGATATTGCCGAGGGGGAGGAGGTATATGATGAAGAGGAGGGGCCCCAGAACGGAGCCCTGGGGCACACCAGAAGTGACGGGGGAGGGTTGTGAGGAGAAGGACTACAAAAGTCGCCGGTGAGCAGCGGCAGCAAGGCGCGCCAGCGTTCACTCAACCGGAAGTTCCAAGTGTTGTAGAACACTTTAGAGATTGTATAATGCGTTCCCTTAAGAACATCTCAAAACATCCTCAGAACACTGGCTTCAGAATGTTACACCTTCGTTAATATATCACATAAAAGGAACGTCTTATTAGAACGTTCTGTCATCCGAGATCTCAATAAGAGTGAAGTGTTTCTTGAATGTTGCATTGAGAACATCATTCCTTTGTAAACATCTTATAGAACATTCTTTAATGTGTTCTCCCAACCAAGAACTTGTAGATAATGTTATCAAGTGTTGTGGAACGTTCCCTGACAGATGGTGAAGACACAGATGTCACGATGCCGAGGCAGAAAAAAACAGACATGATGTTTGTTTTGTGTTTTCAGATAACCACGTGGCGCCCAGAGGCCCGCCTCCTGTCCTGTGTCCCCGCCCCCCAGTCTCCACCCTGTCGGTCCGCATGGTAAGTCGGTTAAACTCCTTTTTTTTGGTCGCATTTTTTCCTCACTGTGGGCTCATTTTTCACTGCAGTATAAAGTCCTGCACTTCCATGGAAACAGAACAACCATTAAGAAGAAGCAAGAACTCAAAAATATACCTTAAAATCGAAAGTAAAATGTTTTAGAGTTCTGATTTTACAAAAAAAACAGAAAAAAACTGGAATCAACGTTTCCAGTATTTTATCCAAGAGCCTACAGGTGTCACAAATACTGTTAAAACAATGGTGACTCTACATACTGACTGATATTTTATTACTTACATTTTAAACTAGAAAAGCCCTCAGAGAGCTCAGACCTCCACCAAGCAGCTTCAGTCCACCCCCAACACAATCTCCCAATTCACATATTTTCTATGGAACATTACAGATACAAATGTAATTACATACAGTTCAAATGTCCTACCAACAATGCGGCCTTCACCCCATCCGACCTAATGAACAGGCGCGGCCTCTAACGCGGCAGCTCCTAACAGCCTCCCAGCTTCTTAGACAACCAGAGATAAGAATGCCGGCCCAACCGTGCGTATGTCGCTCAGGAAGGAAAGAGAACTCCGTCATTGTCGCTGTCTGTCGCGCGGAGCCCCAGAATGTCATGTGGTCAGAGGGGGTTACCCCAAAAACAAGAGTGCCCTCTGGTGGCTTTTAGAGTAAACTGCATTTAATTGTCCACCTGGTTACATTTACATTAAAAAAAATCCTGGATCCAGACGGTGATCCGGATCAGTCCCAAAATGTCATCATTTGTTCCTTGTGTCATTTCACACATTCCCTAAGAATTTCATGCACATCCATCCATTACTTTTCCAGTTATTTTGCACACAAACAAACAAACAAACCAACACTGCCCATCACATAACCTCCTTGGCGGAGGTAACTAGCCTCCATACTTGTCTGCTCTGTGAAAACACTGCCTGCAGTTCTGCCGAAATGGTCCCTAAATTTTTGCAACCTGACCGTCGGGCGCAGCTGAATCCCTGATAACTTTATGGTTGCACCAAGGAGTGTAAAATTTTTTGTTTTTTACAGAATCCAGTTTGTACAAACGGTTTATTTTTGGCAAATTTTTAAATGCGAAATGTGGAATAAAGATGACATGTATTTATAACTGCTTGGGGTTCAGTTGGTTATTGGGAAATACAGCAGAGTGATTGTTTATGTGTGTGAGTTGAATCATTTGTGTGTCGTTGTGCAGCCTGGAGAGTCGCCGAGAAGAGACCCCTCGCCTCACTGTGGCGGACGACCAGGAGGAAAATGTGAGTAACCATGGCAACCCAAATACAGAGACTTTTGTTGACATGAGTCTCTACAGTTCTCTGGTTGTCGTGTTAAAAGCTGCTGTTTGTGCTCAGTTCCTCCCGGGCCGCCGCCAGTCGTTCGCGACAACAAACCAAGCAACAAACCAGGCAGCAAACATGGCAGAGACTCAGGATCCAACCCGTCCCCCATCAGAGGTAACCCCAAACCCAGGACCCACTATGGCTGTGTTCTTTTTTCTTTACATTTTTATTAAATTATTCATATTCTCTGTATTGTTTTACCATAATCAGCTCAGGAAACCTTAAATATCTCAGTTTTATTCATTACTTAATTATTGTTATTATTATTATAATGCATAAATGAAGAACTGGCCCCATCTAGTGGCTCATCTCGGAGCTGCGAGAAGTAGGAAAATGTTTTAACATCCAGTTTTTAATTCACTTTCTTCTTTATCTGTGCTCGTTTTTCATGATTTTCACCGCAGCAGCAGCGGCTTCCTTAAGGAAACCCAAATATACAGAAATAACCTGTCAGTGATATCAGTTTATTAATCTGAGTGTTGTCTTTTCTTTACAGGACCTCATCGCGACACACTGGGCCCGGTGAGTTTCCTTTCAATAAACTTTATTTAAACCTCTGAGCTTCAAGCGGTTCCTGGGCTTCCGTTACTTGTTCCCTCATTTTTCACCTCAATATACGCAGTAAAAATGCCATAAATCATAAAAAAACTAATTAAAGCTGAGTTTCTTTGATTGTTTATTGTGCAAAAAAAAAATTAAAAATGGAATCAATATGTACAACATTTTTCCAAGAGTCCACATGTGTTACCAGCATTGGGAAAAAAAGATTAATCCATATGCCTTAGATATGTTTACATTTTTAGTTTGTTTCCATATACTCTCTAAATTTTTATTACATGACTGTTGGTTGCAGCTGAATCATTAATGGCTTCACAGTTCCTCCAGGGAGCGCAGAATTTTTTGTTTTTTACAGAATCTGATTAGTACAAATGCTTTCTGTTGGGCAATTTTTTAAAATGAGACATGTAGAGTAAAATAACCTTGATGACTTAAGACAGTTCTAAGCTGAGATTTGGTTAATTTGACTGATAAAAGTCAGATATGATTAGTTTCTGTCAGAAAGTTGGGAGGAAAAAAATGCAGATTTTTCTTATTTTTTTCAGTGACATGTAAATTAATTATCTGAGTAACAAAGGGGAACAAAAAGGGGACCCAGGATTGAACCCTGAGGAACTCCTCCACCACCAAAAACGTCCATCTAACTGTTTAATCTTATTAACTTTTGGTGTTTATTGTCTTATTTCTGTTTCTTGCAGCCGGGCTCACAGTCCTGGAGGTTTGTAGGCGCACTGACACACACTGACATGAACATTTATAACTACAAACGACAAAAAGTGCATTACATTTGCGTTCTTGCTGTTTAATGACCGTTTGACTGGTGTGATGTCATCTCATGTGCTCCTGAAGTCTCCCATTTGATTGTTTACAGCCACATGTTTGTGTTTGTACATTCAGGACTCCTTCTGACGCCCCAGATCCTCCCAAATGGTCCAAAACTCCGGTTCCGCCTCCGGCCTCCCCCTCCGCCAGGCCGTCCACCAACAGGTCCTCCAGCGAATCACCGTTACTTTTCTTCAGTTTAACAGTTTAATCAAGTTATTAGACGTTAATCCGATTCTTCTGTGGTTTGGTTTGACAGGTTTGATGGAAGAAGAGAGGTAGGCGGCTGTTTCTTCTTTCCTCTGAAGGGTTTTTTCTTTGTTTTCGCCATTGATTAATCTGCGGGTTATCTTCCTCGTTAATCAATTAGTTATTATAAAGAGTCACAAAATGGTGAAAACTGTACAGACATGTAAGCAAACATAAATACTTTATGTTTACTGATCAATAACGAGTAATCCAACATGCTTCACATGTAATATAAAATAAACATTAAAACAGGGTTTAAATAGTGAAATAACATTTGTGTGTTTTACAAATACTGGAAAGACTCGTAAACAGATTTTTCTTCATGTTTACAAACATTTTAATTGTTCGCTTGGATTCTGATGTTTTTCCTCTCCTTTCTCTTCAGCAAACACATGACGAAGGTGAGTTTTGTTCACATCGTTTTCATCTTTCATTTCATTTTTCCTGTTTTTAAAAGATTTTTCATTCACATCCAAAGACGTATCACCATGAATCAAGAATTCCCTCGAGAAAAACGGCGTAAATACATGCTATGTGTCGGATAAATGCCGCCACTGTCCTGTGATTCCTTAAGTTCTGATTCTTACCTCCAGCTCAGAAACACAACACCTTCCCCCTTCACAATAAAAGCTATCCGCCCCGCCCTGGACTCCCTCCTTCACGTCCTGGAGACAGGTATGTATAATTTTTCGCCGCCAGTTGAGCAAATCTGGGAGTTAGATTAAAAATAAACACCTGAAATAATGTGAAAGGTGTCCCTCCTTCACCTTTAACTATTATATACAAGCACATATTTGAAAAATGCAAATATTGTGTTGTAATATGATTATTATTTGCGATGGAAAATGTCCTCGCTTTGACCATATCGCAACATGA